>LPNX011234437.1:168073-201893 GCA_001517045.1 Pseudotsuga menziesii
CTAGGGGGGCGCAAATCCTCATGGAATCAAGTGAAATCAGCTGATGGATAGTTCATCAATGCAAAACTGAGGCTGAACTGAGCCTACTTGTCAACCGGGGGCCTGATCTGGCTGACACATCAACCCATACACTGACACATCGGCCCAAACACTGAAGAATCCACCAAAAATCATCTAGTTGAGCCAAAAACGTGTTGAGGAGAGAGGGAGGGAAAAATTCCCCTTAAATACCACTGTAGATCAGCTCTGGATCTGATTTGATCCCCTCCTTCAGTCAAGGATTTGTCAGATCTAGTCAATCTGCTCCAGATCTGATTGATTTCATTCAAATCGGTTGAGAATCCATTGATTTATTTGATTTTGGATTTGCTCCATTATTCATCAATTTATTAATTAAAATAATCAATAATTGATTTTTGGGGCTTTCTGACCTGAGTGATGGAAGATCACTCAAAACTTAGGAAACAGTGGGTCCATGGGTTTACATGGTGCTCTTAGCTTCAAAATGAGCACCTACATGACTGAAACTGATTATTTGGCCCACTTTTATTACAGACTCAATTTTTCCAATTAAACTATTAAAAAATAGCCTAAGTTTTGGAAAAATTAAAATTTAATAAAAAATCCTGAAAAAACTGAAAAATTGAAAAATTGAAAAACACCTAGGGGGACTTAGACATGTTCATATGACTCAAAAAAGATGTCTAGCATGCTTACACATTGACACATAGACTCTAATAACCTCAATAGGCACAAATGCCAAGCCGACCACCCCAACTTTGGAGGTATGGAGTGAAAAAGTCAGAAATTATCAGTCGTTTATTCAACAACCAATAATAACCAAGGGAAAAAACACCCTGGGCTGATCAGATTGACAAATGAAGTCTAGGAGACCGAGTCTTTTACATACACTATCATGCTATAACATTTATTACATTTCCCCCATGGGGTATGAACATGTGATATGATACAATAAAGCTTCCCGGAAGCAAGACTAAAAGCTCTCTGAAGTCCGAACAAGTTATCCCTGTCCGGTTCACCAGGCTCACTTGATAGAAAACCACTAAGCACAACTTAGGTGGTAACACTATACAAATTATTGTAGAGGAATCTAAAACATTATATCATCCTTCCCCTTCACCTTCTCTTATTTGACTAGTTTTACTTTCCTATTGGGCTTCCTTACATCTTTGAGCATACAAATTTTGAGCCGAGTTTTCCAATAAATTTTATTTGGAGGAACTGATGCAGCTCCACGGTTACTTTTATCAACACTAAGTCTGTGCTAATTTTTCCTTCCTTGAAAATAATTACATAATTAAGGTGATCTTTCTAGTTGGTAGTTTCATGTAGTATCTCATAAAATAATTAGTTACTCGAGGGATGGTTTGAATAGAGTGTCATTTTTGTTGAATGATGCCTTTCAATTCCTATGTAGCCTCTTCATGTGGGTAGAAGTTTTGATTCTTGGACTTGATTGTACATCTCTATAAGTTCTCATTTGCAATTGAAATATTTGAGAGACTTTCTATCAAAATCTCTTTGTATGGTCTCATCTTGGATCTATAAAGTATATGCAATAAATTATGTGACATTCAATTAAATAGTGTCATTAGTGGCATAATCCCACTTGATGCTCAAGAATTTAAATCCTTCTCTCTTATTCTATATTCTTCTTCATCAAGTCCTAGACCTTATAGATATCGACATGATCTAAGGACACATTAGTTCTATCCATTTCCATTGGATCTATTTGTCTTATGTCCAAAATTGTAGCTTTTGTTTTAAGGAATGCTTCATCAAACCTAATATTTATCCTTTTATGTATTTTTCTGACTATTTTCTTATTTTCTATACCAATTAAGGTATGTTGTTCCATCCTCAAAATGTGGATATTCTCTTTTAGTAAAAAGAATAGTTAAGCCTTTGTGATGTACCTGTGATACCCCGATGCCATTATGCGTAAAGGAGGGGGTAAATTTTTTTTTCTTTTGTTTCACTGCTACTACAAAGCATGTTAGTGACATATCTTGCATGGTATTTAAAATGTAGCATGTCCAATCAAAATCAATAAAGACCAGAATACTTGTAGGGTAAAACAATCATCTGACAATTTATATCCATTTACTAGATTTTCTGTTGATAACATAAAGTAACTTGCCTCTTATGCCTTCTAGTATAATAACATGAGACCTTGTGATCTGGTTGTATTCATGCCTTATCTAACTAAGTTTTTCCCTCAAAGAAACATTACTCATAGGAACCTTCCAACTAACATTTTGGATTACATACCACAACTCTTTAATCACATCTTTAGGTTATGAGGACTCTTCGACTAACCAAGAGTCTCTTAAGTAGTAAGGCTCGTTCCTTCAAACATTGGGTATTTATTCTTAAAATTTGTTTGTCTTCCTCATGCCTAGTAGGATATCTACCATCTTAAATCTGTTGAAAAGAATATTCATTTCTGACCCGTGTGACATAAGAGACATACTTCTATGCAAATTCTTAACACAACTTGACAACCTTCCATTGCATTATGCCAGTCAGCTTAACACAAAATCATTTGTAATTTAAGTGATGCATTCATTATCGATATGCTCTTTAAATAATTCAAAGTTATTGGGGTAAACATATCCTGGCTTGATTTATCCTTTTGAGTAGCAAATCGATCGACAAGTTATAAAAATAATATATATGAAAGCGGAAAATAATATGAGACAAACAAACACATGTAGACACCAAAAGAACAGAGAAACTCCCATGTACATGGTTCACCCCAAACTCGGGGTTACGTCCACCAAACTGTCACCTCCTGTGACATCTATTTTATTAAAGGATTGCAATTTGCGGCCACAAAAGCTGTGGTCATACATTTTTGTTATAATTCACAAGTCTCCCTCTTCAAAGAGAGTATTTTATCAGATGTTGAAAACACTATCATGTACACATCTCATTCTGTTGTAAAGAACCTCTTTTGAGACAAGCTAGGTTTCATTGTTACTTTATAAGACATTACCCAAACTATACAAGTTGGGTCTATATAAAAAAAGTAAGAAGATGGTCGAACTAAAAGGTAGGGCTCACCAGCACACAAGGATTCATAATGAATTAAGATAGACCACTTTTAAAATACCCATTTATGCTTAGTTCATGTGTGTGAGTCTCACACGCGATCTACAATTTACAAGCATGGTATAACACTTCTGAAACATGCTCTATGTAGAAAATCAACGTAATACCAAAGGGCAATGAAACATACCTCATTACAACTAAGGAGGATTTCATAAAATATGCGTACACAGGTTACCGACCCATGAGTATATATATTAGTATAAGTGATATTCGTATGCTATAATACTTCATGATAATTTATACAGGGATTCAAAGTATTCTCAATGCCTATCTAGAAATATGGTACAGCAATCAGTTCTATAAAGGTCTGAGTTGATACCCACAAAGATTTTTGAACAACAAAACAATCTAAAGGTTAAGGAAAGCATGGATAGCCGTTTGCTTTACATTCAGGCAGATTTCAAAGGTTGAAGCCTTAATAACCAATGCAAAACATAGGAAATCGTTTCCTGTTATAACGTTATCTCTGCCAAAGCCACCGACCCAGAGTCTTATAAATCCAAATCGAGCAATAAAAGAGAAGGAATTGAAACAACCTATCAACGCATACCACGAATCACATATACTATGAATTTATGTGTATACGACATCATAAAGGAGGTCATCTTCGTAGCTAAGATCGAGAATGCTGATTAGGGTGTAAGGTATGGAAAAATCGTGTCCAGAAGGCAGATGGAAGAAAACCAATGTCTTGGCAGACACCTGAAGGGGGGGAGGGTTACCCCAAAAAAAACAGTCAACCCAGCAATACTAAATTAAAATGCAAAAGGAACGTTATCAAAACACAGCCGTAGGCTATTCCAAACCTGCGATGGAAAACATCACACGGCACTGTATCATTTTACCAACGAAAAGATGAAAAGCATTCTAAAGCATCCGTAGTGTGCCATGGAAAAATGCACCCGGCATCAATGCTCAATCAAACGCGGGAACTCAGACTCATTCTGAATGGATTCGGATAAAAATAAATAAAATACCTTATTACAAAAGGAAACTGTGGCTGGGCAAGTTTTTAGATGCTGTCTCCAAAACATCCCCATCTCATGGATCCAGAACTACTCTCAGTCCAGCGAAGTCATAACGCCATAAACTGTCCCCGGTAGTCTATACGAATCTGGTTTTCCCGGAAGAAAAAAATGGAATGATCCCAATTCCCAAGTCGCAGAGAGCCTTACAAGGTGGTTCAAAAGGTATGATAACTTTACTCAAACCTGGTGGCTTTCACAAAAGAATGGGTACGTTCTTCTTAACGAAACTCACAGAGTTTCCAACAGATCGTTGATTGGGTTTCATGGACCAAATACCCCAACGCTATCCACCAAACATGGATAAAACCTTTCATTTACCCCCCCAACGACTGTATAATTAAAAGAAGGGCTCCTGCCATTACCTGGATTGGGTTCTACAAGAAGGAAAATTCACGGCGACTTCAAGCAAATCTTGTTCTAAAGCTATAAATACAAAGAAATTGCACAACATGGATCCTAACCCAATATGGATCCGATTGTAAAATCTCATGGCGAATTCAAAACCAGGACCCAGAGTTTATTCCACACATACCAGATAAGTGTGATTCAACTGACGAGTCTGGTTATTCCTTGGCGCACCAGCAGATCATGAGCAATTTCGGTAGCTATCAAAATTGCAGAGGCATACCTTGCAGCCGTTCCTCCCCTTTAGCTTATTCCCCTATCGGCGTCCTTCCTCCTCCGGAGAACTGCCTGCTCTTTTCTCAAAGGGATTTTCTAGAAAAATCCACCCCCTTCCCAACGTCTCCTCTTCCTTAAATTTCTAAAGCAGCCCCAAAATCCTCTCCTTAATCAGTGCTGAAAAAGCAGAGGACACGCCACATGGAAACCATGCCTAAAAATTCTCCTTGGTTGGGATCTTTTTCCCCTTTTTGTTTCCTTCTTTCTAGAGGAAAATACAGGAAATGAATTAGTTATTTGAAGTTACTTCAGGATTTATTTAGAAGGAAAACAAGGAGTTCTCCACCATGTTATAATAACTAGACATATACATATAGATATATTTTATATAATATTCAAGGTGAAGTATATGTGTTCCCAATATTAAATTGGGAGATTTTGGGGTGACTATATCATATAGTTCCCTAATAATTAATTCTTTAGAATCTTTTTAACTTTTTGTTCGAGAAGTGTTTGACAATTTTGTCGAGGTATCATGGATAAATATCATTTGAATTTAATTAACTAGGCCATGGTGTTTTCCTTAATTGGGCTAATAATGATAAGCATCAGAATCCCTATAGGATGCCATAGTCTTAAAGCTCCCTCATTATCTTCGTCCTCATGGGTTCAGTTGTCCCCCTCACTAAGTTGTGTCATTACCTTTCGTCTCCTAAGTTTTCAAATTAGGTAGTTAACTGTATAAGCTACATGCTTTTGCTTCTGGTGGGGCCTTGGCCTTGAGCTCCTCACCAGAGGCAGGTACAATGTACATCTATGATCATAATAAATTAAGGCTACATAGCAGGGACATTACAGCCTTGGTAAGTATGTATTTTCTGCAAAGCTTGTCCACCACTATACTACTATTTTCCTGATCTAACTTCTACTAAAGTTTTCTCCTCAATCTCTACACCCTCCTCTTCCTTCTTTTTCTTTTCATCTTCTAAAGTTTACTTTGAATCTCTTCTTTCTTTATTTTCTTTGGCCTTGGATTCAACATCAGTGAAACGTTTTTCTCTCTTGTTTTTCTCTTTTGAGAATCAAGAATTAAAACCAAGAAAGAATGTTTTATAGGATATTTCCTAAATGACAGACCTATTAGGAAGTAAATGTGGATATTTTTTGGTGCTATCAATCCTTATGTACATGTTATGGTTTACATTAATTCTCTGGGAATCCTTGGAAAAAGTTTGGAAAAGATCAATTAATAATGTGGGACTAGGAAATGATCACAAATACACCCATACTATATTGCATGTTTGAGATCACAAAATTATTTGCAATAGATATGTACTAGAGGGTATTCTATCTTCCATGCCCAACTAGTTCCTAAAAATATGTTGCTTGCACATAGGATATCCAACAAGTAAGCAGACATATAGCACTCATCTAGTGAAGTTGTACATGTTTGTTAGTGATTGAGAAAAAATATGACGATAATTGAAGTTTAAAAATTTAACCCACAATAACAATGAATATGGATCTCATCAATATTATAAAGACATAAATCAAACTATAGAACACAAGATATACCCTGGGAAAACCCTCCAATTATTCAGAGGATAAAAACCAAGCAAACAATATTAGAGTATGATTGATAATCAGCATAAAATGATCTCAACACAATAGCAGATTGCTTTCACTGAGAGCACCAGAGAGTGGATATCAAATGGAACATAGTGTCTCACTTTCCAAGTGCATAACACTTTAATTACAAGTGAAATTAGGTTATACAAAAAAAATAGAATGGTTTCATGCATCCCTAACTTATTAACACTTAGAATAATGATACATCTTCAGTCACGCGCACCCCATTGAACTGGTTCCAAGATGGTACTCATTAATTATATCCCACTAGAATATATGAGCCTTTATTGACTTGATTCTAGGTTGGAACTCCATAATCATATCCCATAATAATATATGCTCCTTCCATTAATTAACTAAATCTAACTGAGTTGGTAAATGAGAGCACTGAATTGAACTAGATGGAACCGCATACAACTGAATGGAACTGGATACAACCGAGTGTAACTGAACAGAACTGAATGTAATTTAATAGAACTGAACAAAACTTAATGTAACTCAATAAAAATAGTTCTTCTCCATCAGTGACATCTTTAACGACCACTTGCATAAATTAAGTATTTGATTCCTTAATTAATTGAACTTATTTACCATAACTAATACTCAAATGATGTCTTATCAATTCGAGTTGACTTGGTGGCAACATGGGAAATTCAAATTCTCTATCCATCTATGTGCTTATATTAATTACCTTTGCATGGTCCATATGTGTTTTCATAAATTCTATATCATATCGTACTCATAAGAATTGTTTCAAACATATGATCATATGTATTACCATGGGTCATATAGTCACATGCTAAATTAAATCACTCTAGGGGTAGCTAATTCCTAAAGGAGACTTGTAGCCCCTATTGACCATGACTATCCATACATCACATAGTATATCCACTTTACATAGTAAAGTACACCAGCTCATAACATGGGGATATTTGTAGAACTTGATATTACTCACAAGTCTACTGACTTGATATTACTCACAAGTCTATTGTATTGATATTAATAACAAGAGTCATACCTTAACATAATCCCATTATCTTAACCATAATATCCTAGTACATGCATCTCTCCTGAGTATGACAATTTCATGTTAACTCAATACAATATAAGTTTCAAAATTGATACAAAACAAGTCTCCAAGATTAATACAGCATAAGGTCATGGAGAAGATATGATGCGAATTACAACATGGATTCTAAACTTGATTACAACACAAGTATCCTACCTTAATACAACATAACATTATGGAGAATAATTCCCAAAGTTGTACTCTCAGCACTCCCTCTCAGCGAGGAAGACATACTCTTCCATACCAAGCTTATCTCATAAGTATCAGAACTTTGTCACAGATAGAGGCTTGTCACAAATATGCAATATGCTCATTAGTACCTATGTATTGGAATTCATGACCATGACTTCAATGACGTAAAAATTCATCTCAAATGTTTTTTCTAAAAAAAATATATATGGTTTTAAAGAAATATTTACTAATAACACCTAATGAGTGTAGCTCAAGTTTTTCACCCTATTAGGTAGCTTCATAAGGTACGCTACACCTCAATATTTTGTAATATCCTCAAAACACATCTTTATTCTGCAGTACTCTCAGACATACATCACTTATCTTAGTCTAAACAATAGCTGGATAATAAGATCATATAATAGGTCTTCCATGTATCAAATACAATAAATAGAATATTCTAATGTACCTCAAAGGTACTCAAACATATGCTTAATAGTAAGCATAAAATACAATAGGTCTGCTCAAAGACCAAAAAACTTCTTACAGAAAGTAGAATCATCTCGATCAAATCCAGAATAAAGTTTCTCGAAACTAGAGACCATGGATTTTAAATCCATCGCATACAATATTATATAGCAAGTATGTAATAACATGCAGAAACAAATTCTTATTTTTTCTTTCGCTCTTCAACATTTGTTGACTTGTTGAATCTTCTGTTACTTGGAGAAGTTATCTGTGAGCTTGCCATTCTTTGGGATGTTCTTCAAGTCATTATCACTTTCTCAGTGATCATTCTCTTTATATTTGTAGCACCCCAACCACCTCTCTGAGAGGTTTTAACTGTTCTCTAATAGTCCAAAATATAAATATTCTTTGAGACATTTGAACATATTTGTACTCATGTGGATTCTCTCCATAAGTTATGACAACCCAAACCCTTGGCTTCCTAAGTCATGTACTATGACTAACTGGTGGGGACTTTATCGTCTTCTTGTTATGAAGACACACTAATACTCCCTCTTCAACTAGAGGAGTTCTTATGTATTATACCAAGATTGTCCCAGAAAGAGGCTTAGTAAGAATTTTGGTAATGTTTCTCATATATGGATATGTACCATTTCTTGAATATAACTGACTAGAACCCTCAAAATCTTTGATGCTTTTCAACATGCTCTATCTAGAAAAACACATGTGATATTCATCAATAACTATACTAGTCAGATTGCATATATATTTGAAAATATATTTTATTGATCAATACATATCTGAGTCCACATACATGTGTACCAAGCAGGTACCCAAACACATGCTTTGTACATGTCTATGTACAAACTGCAAATCACATAACAGATCCCGGGACCTCTGACTAACCAAATACATATCAACCGACTTCAGATCCTCCAAATAAGAAACAAGAATTATAAAATTTCATATTTACCTTCATATGTGTGGCCATGGATTTGTACTCCATCATCCTAAAACTCTTCATTATTTTTTACTCCACATTTCCTTAACTGAGGAAAATATTTGTCTGATGACTGCCACACCACTAATCATAAGAATCATAACAATATTCCTTAATACAGTTATCAAATTCCTTCTGAATATGAGCATCATGCATATCTCCTTTTTAGAGGAGGTACATCAACCAGTTACACTATTTCTTGTGGAAATTGAACCCAAGAGATAGAACAATTACACTCACAAAATTGCTAATCAAACATGCAAAATTAACACCAAAGGAGACTGAAATTGGAGCATAACACTATTCTGTATTGAGTAAGTGTACAATAGCCAACTTTATGAAGTAATAGGATTATTTAATATATAATTATATGAGATATTCGAATGCATAAATATGCCATTCGAAATTGTAAAAATGCAGGCTTACGAAAACTAGTCAAATCCCCCATAGGTGCATAAAGCAATTTCAAAATCTAGGTAGATGCTCATGAATTGGATAATTCAAGTGGGAAATATAAAGAGGGATGGAAATACAAATCATACATTCTTTTATTTGGATAAAATTAGGGAGTATGACGTGGGAAAAAAACAAGGCAGTTACCACTAGTCTAGCTTTCCCTTTTCCTTAAATCATAAATAAAACAAGGAATCTTTACAAAAAAGTAGATATGCGCTTTGGAGAATATGGAATAAACAATACATGCTAAAATGGGTTTCCAGGATGTTTCCCAAGTGCTCCATGACTTATTTTTAGCATGTGTTGACTTCAAGGACATGTAGAAGGCAACTAGCATAGAGTGGAATCTAGGAAACTAGGTAATAAGACAAAAAATGATTAAATTAATGTCTAAGGTAGGTAACTATGGGTTGATTATTATAACACCCCCCCTTAAGCCTAACTTTATGAGTAAATATCAAAAAACTATAGGGCCTAGCAACAAGGCTTAGTCACCCTTTACATACTGCTTGTCCATACAACCAAGGAAAGAGGAAAAAACCTAGTGGGAAAATCCTCCCTTAAACATCGAAAGGAAAACAAAATTTGGAAATATTGTCATCAATCATGCTTCACAGCATGATCAGAAATCCCCAACAGTGATTTGAGATTGCTAAAAGTCTTCTCACAAAAGACTTTGAAGAAGATGTCTGCTACTTGTTCTGAAGATGTACAGAAGAGTAGATGAATGGTACCATCATGCACAAGCTATCTGATGTAGTGCATATGGATCTCAATGTGCTTGGTTCATCGTCTCCGAACTAGATCATTGCAGATTTGAATGGTGCTCTGATTATCACAGTAGATAATAGTTGAAAACTCTGAGTTGAAGCCACATTCTCCAAGTATTCCCTGCAACCACAAACATTGAGTTGTTGCATTTACAACTCCTCTATACTATGCTTCTATAGATGAGAGTGATATGACACTCCAACTCTTGCTTGAACAACTGATTGGCCCTTCTTCAAGCATGAACACATATCCTAATGTAGACTTTCTATTTGTGTTGTCACCTGCCCAATCACTGTCAGTAAACCCAATCAAATCAAGATCAGATTTTGCTTTGTAGAAGATCCCATGAGTTCTTGTTCCTTGAACAAAGTTTAGGATCCTTTTGGATTCCCTCCAGTGGATCTCATGAGGCTGATCCATGTATCTCTAAGCCACAATAACTTCATAATATTAGTCAGTTCAAGTGTGTGTAAGATAAAGTAAACACCCAATCAACTACCTATACAGTGTATTATTTACCATAGGAGAAGAACCTGCTTCTTCAAGCTTAACTCTCGAAAGGAAGGGAGTCTTGCTTGGCTTGCAATATTTCATGTTGAACTTGTTCAAAAAATCTAAGGCATACTTGCACTAATGTACTTTTATTACATGTTGGGATTCATAAATTTCGAGACCCAAGAATTGGCTCAACATTCCCAAATCTGTCATAGAAAATGCATGGTTCATTGCATCCTTCAAGGATGCAGACTCTTTCTTTGAACTTCTTGTAATAAGAAGTTCATCCACATACAAGACAATAATCATCAAAGAACCATGAATCATCTTCAAATATACATTAGTATTAGACTTGCATCGAACAAAACTCAGTGATAGCAAAAAGCCATCAACTTTGGCATACTAAGCCCTAAGGGCTTGCTTGAGTCCATACAATGATTTATTTCACTTGAACACTAAATATGGATTAGAAACAAACCCTTCAGGTTGCTGCATGTAAATATCCTCAGTGAGATCTCCATTTAGGAAAGCACACTTCACATCCATGTGATGTACCTCCCACTGCTTCGAAGCTGTAATGGCTAAAGCTAGCCTTATGGAGTCCATCTTTGCCACTGGTACAAAGGTTTCATTGTAGTCAATACAATGTACTTGTGAGTAGCCCTTGTCTACCAATATTTTGTTATATTTCTAACGTGAACCATCAGCAGCAAACTTAGTCTTGAAAACCCACTTACATTGAACTAGCTTCCTCCGTGGGGGAAGATCAACCAGTTCCCAAGTGTTGTTCTTCTGGAGCGAGCTAAATTATTCTTTCATGGTTGTTTTATATCTTGGATCATGTGATGCATATTCATAGGTATGTGGGTCTGATTCAACCATCAGATATCACTTCTTAGAAAATAGAGGATCCTTCACACAAAGGGCACTCTCAAATTGAAATCTAGTCCTCCTGGTGTTATTCGGATTGTTGGCTAGTTCCCCAGCTGCATGAATGGTATTTGCTTCCCATTTTGGTCTTGTAGGACTGTTAGGATCTGCAATTAAATCATCATGATCAGACATATCAGAATCATAAAACTCATTAGTCTCTTCACTTACAATCGATGGTTCTTGTGGTGAAGAGGACTCTCCAACTTCAACTGCTACTAAAGGCTCTTCTTGGAACTGAACACTTATTTCAAAGAATGATTTGTTAGCACTCAAGATGATCAGCTTGTACCCTTTTGAATCTTCAAAATACCCAACAAACAGGCACTCTTGGCTTTGGGGCTGCAAATCCTTTATCTTTTCAGTTGGAATTCTAGCCCAAGTGTTTGAGCCAAAAATCTTGAAACGGGTTACATCTGGCTTGTGCCCACTCCAAGATTCAAAAGGAGTCATACCATCTAGATGCTTATGAGGTACCCTATTCTGGATGTAGGATGCACAGTTTATAGCCTTGGCCCAAAAATTTGGTGGCAAAGTCTTAGCCTCCATCATGTAGGTTTCCATCTCCTTCAATGACTTGTTCTTTCTCTCAGCAACACCATTTTGTTGTGGTGTGTAAGGGATCGAATGTTGTATCTGAATACCTGCATATTTACAATATTGAATGAACTCAGACTTGACATACTCACCACCATTTTCAAATCTGAGGATATTGACTATCCTCCGATACTAGTTTTCAACCAAGGCTTTAAAGACTTTGAAGAGGTCAAAAATTTCATACTTATGCTTTAGCAAGTGAACCCAACAATACCTGGAAAAGTCATCTATGAAGGTCAGTGCATATTTGGCTTGAATCATGGACATATGAGGGAATGGACTAGCAATGTCACTATGGATCAACTCAAGAGGTGCAGATGTTCTCTCATGACTAGCTCTCCCATATTTGTGCTTTGGGTGTTTTCCTAGGATACAGCCTTGACATACTCCCTTAGAAAAATTGATCTTTGGTAACCCTATGACCATATCTTTTTCACTCAAATTAGAAATATACTTGTAGTTAATATGACCAAGTATTTCATGCCAAATCCTGCTTGCCTCATTAGCATGAATTAGAAGAGCAGAGGGGCTTGAGTAGGGTAGAAAATGGGAAAACATGTATACCTTTGAAGTGTGATCAACAACACCTTTTGCTATGACTTTACCATTTGAAATCTCTGTAATTTCAACATCATCAGGGGAGAAGATGACCTTCTTTGGAGACCCAGTGTGATTCATCTGATACACTGATAAAAGATTAGAGGCAAGACCTAGAACATACAACACATTATTGAACTTACCATGGTCAAGATCAATCCTTCCCTTCCCCAAACTGTTATTGAGAGAATCATCTCCCAAAAATATTGGTGTACCTTTTGACATTTCAAGAGAGGAGAATGCCTCTTTTTTCAAAACCATATGTCTAGAAGCTCTAGATTCTATGATGAAGCTAGGTGAGCTTGATGCGCCAACAACCAAGGCATGTACTCTCTCTCTATCCTATGAATTTGATCCTCCTTCCCTTTTCTTTGAGCAGTCAGGAAGGGAGATGTTATTATTCTCCAGGAGTTGGGTCAACATGTCAATTTGCTTCTTCATACAAGAGCTCTGATGATGATAGCCCTTACTGCAGTATGCACACTTGCTCATTTCTCCTTTGTTCTTCTTCTTCTGGGAGTTCTTCTTGGAACCTTGGGGCTCCTCTTGAGAATTGTTCTTGTCTCTCTTTTGCTCAGGTGGATTTTTAGCTTTTTTATTTCTTTTTGAATCCATCCTTGAATCTCTAGCAACCAAATCTTGGTATTTGGAAGGTTTGATGGTTCCCATCATAACCAACTTATCTTATTCCTATGTGAGGGATTCCATGAACTCTACAAGCTTAGGCATATTCCAAGCTCGAGATATCAACTTGGTTGCATGGAAGGTCAAAAAAAAAACTGAATAATCAGGGCCAAGCTTAGAGAGTATGGCCAAAACTAGTTTCTCTTCCTTCTTTTCTATCCCACACTGTTTTAGCTGCAAAACAAGGGCTTTAAACTTGGAAAAGTAGAGTTGCAAGGATTCGAAGCTATTAGGACTCAAGTAGATAAGATCATTCTCGATTTGATGTCCTCTCATCTCATCTGTGTTCCCAAAAATATATACAATATTCTCCCACACTTCATTAGGTTATGCCAATCCATCAATATGGAAGAGGAGGTCTCTTGAAATGCTCAGACACAAAAAACCATAGGCCTCATCCCTCCTGTTGTGCCATTTGATTTTCTCTGTAGTTGCAATGGGATCCGCCATAGTTGCCATAGTAACCCTATAGAGACCTTTTTCTCTCAACAATATCTCCATCTCAGCTTTCCACTCAAAGAAATTTAATAGAGTCAAGATGATCTTTTGAGATTGGTCCATAGCTCATAAATTGTGCCCTTCAGTCAGCAGAATATGCTCCCAATCAAGATGTCGAACCTGCAATAGGAATATGGAAGGAGATAAATCCATCTACAAAGGCTCTGATACCATGTGGAAATTGAACCCAAGAGATAGAAAAATTACATTCACAAAATTGCTAATCAAACATGCAAAATTAACACTAAAGGAGACTGAAATCTGAGCATAACACTAATCTGTATTGAGTAAGTGTACAATAGCCAACCTTATGAAGTAATAGTCTGCTATAATACATAATTACATGAGATATTCTAATGCATAAATATTCCATTCGAAATAGTAAAAAATCAGGCTTACAAAAACTAGTCAAATCCCCCACAGGTGCATAAAGTAGTTTCCAAATGTATGTAGATGCTCAGGAATTGGCTAAGCCAAGTGGGAAAGCTAAAGAGGGATGGAAAGACAACCCATACATGATTTTATTTGGAGAAAAGGAGAGAGGATGATGTGGGAAAAAAAAGGAAGTTACCACTAGTATAGCTTTCCCTTTTCCTTAAATCAGAAATAAAACTAGGCATCTTTATAGAAAAAGTAGATATGCGATTTGGAGAATTTGGAATAAAGTAGACATCTTAAAATGGGTTTCGAAGATGTTTCCCAAGTGCTCCATGACTATGTTTTAGCATGTGTTGACTTCTAGGACATGTAGAAGGAAACTAGCATGGAGTGGAATCTAGGAAACTAGACCTAATAAGACAAAAATGATTAAATTGATGTCTAAGGTAGGTAACTATGGGTTGATTATTCTAACAGTTCTTTAGTAGCTAGCGATACTAGCAACTCCCTCTCACCATGTAAATTTAAGAATCGTAATTTGGGTCCTCTATCATGAATACTTATGCTCATCTATATATGAATCTCTTATTTGACACATGAATCTAAACAAGATAGAATATCTTCAGGACTCTTCACATCTATCATAATAGTATTAAACCATCTATTCTATCTGCGTACCAAGAGACATTGGAACCTCTCGTACTGTTCTCTTTCAGCCTCACTCATATGAATGACTCTAGATTCATGTCCTTGTTTAATTTTAGGTAAGTTCATTTTAATTTTCTATACAATAAAAATTTTCCTAATGGTTAGAAGCATTTCATACTCATGAATTTTATTAACATGAAATTCTCTCAATATACTGATAATGATTTACATAGTTATGTATTGTTATTGATCAACCGGTCTAAAATAACCCACTATAATCTTATATACTGATATGAAACCCTATATCATTCGTATATCAGTCCAAAAAATTAGTTTTATAAAGGAAATTAACATCCCCATGTTCATATCTCATGATCTAAGCATGAAGAGCCCTCTATCTAGCCAGTCAAGTAGTCTTATTTTCACATTTTATGAAACAACTATGATTCCCTAAATAACTTATCTTATGGAGGATATTTTCATCCTTATATCAGTCCTATACGAGTATATATCAGTCCTACATAAGTCTTATATCGGCCCTATATCATCTCACAAAATTTGGACTCATGAGATTGATAACATGCCAATAAAGATAGAAAACACTATGTATATGCTAAACACAATTCCAAGTCTAGGAATACATATCTATATGACCGTAATGAAACATAAAAAAAAAGGAAATTAGATCTCATTTATAACATCAAATAAAAGGATAGCGTAGTCATCTTTATTGTTTGTGTGGGATCCCTCTTGATATCTTCACCCTTGCGTAGATAGGTGGAGTCCTTCTTTATTCACTGTAACTTTAAACACTGTAAAAAGAAAACTTAATGCATGTAATCGAAAGTGTGTCTCTGCATGGGAATAAGGATCCCATGAAATCAAGAGAGAATGATCTTCCTCACTAAAGTAAATATTCCTTCCGATCGTCCTCTTTCTTGGATAATTTCTCTTGGGAAGGTTCACCTTCTTCTACGATGGCGGAGGCATGGATTTTTCCTTCTTTTATTTTCCTTTTATTGCAATCCTGTATGAACCTGTCTTTTTACAATAAAAACAAATTAGTTTTTATTTTTACATACCTTTATGGATCTCTTTCTTTTTTTCAAGGAAAGTGTTCTTGGGAGAAAAAGGTTTTCTTTATTTCTTGGTTCTTTCCACAAGGGAAGAATTCTCCTCCTTAGTGATCACAATATTGTTCTGGATGCACCCTTATTCTTGGATGCAATCATGCACACTTAGAACGTTGATGCATATTAAATCATGTGCCCCCCATTGACCTGATGCCAAGCTGAGACTCCATAATTATTTCCCAATAGAAGATATGTGCCTTTATTGACTTGATGTCAAGTTGGAACTTCATAATTACCCCCACAAGAATATATGTGTCTTCCATTAATTAGATAACCCTAATTGAGTTGTTAACTGAGTGCATTGAAGCGAACTGGATGGAACTACATGCAACATAGTGTAACTACATAGAAATGAGTGTAATTGAACAAAACTGAATGTAACTAAACATAATTTAATGTAATTTAATAGAACTAAATGTAACTAAACAAAACTAAATGTAACTAAACAGAACTAGTGCTTCTTCATCAGTGCCATCTTCAACAAACACTTGCATAAATTAAGGAGTTGATTCCTCAATTAACTAAACTTGTTTACCATAACTAATACTCAATTGTTGTCTTATCAATTTGAGTTCTCTTGGTGGAAACATAGGCATGGAAATTCAAATTATCTCTCCATCTCTGTGCTTATATTAATTATGTCTGCATGGTCCATATGTGTTTTCATAAATTCTATATCATATCATACTAATCAAAAAAAATTCGAAGCTACGATAATATGTATTACCCCGGGTCATATAGTCATATGCTAAAGTAAATCACGCTAGGGGTAGCTAATCCCTAAAGTATATTTTTAGCACCTATTGACCATGACTAGCCATACATCACATAGTATATCAACTTTATATATTAAATTACACCACCTGAGAACATGAGGATATTTGTAGAACTTGATATTACTCACAAATATACTGACTTGATATTACTCACAAGTCTCATCTTGACATTACCCACAAGCTTTACCACCTCAAACATATGAGGATATTTGTAGGAATTGATATTACTCTCAATTCTACTATATTGATATTACTCACAAGACTTAAACCTTAACATAAGGTCATGATCTTAATCATAAGATCCTAGTACAAGCATCTCTCCCAAATATGACAATGTCATGTGAACTTAATACAATACAAGTTCCGGACTTATTACAACACAAGTCTTGGACCTTAATACAACATAAAGTCATGTAGAAGATATGAGTCTAATTATAACATATATTCTAGACTTCATTATAACACAATTCTCACACCTTAATACAACATAATTTTATGGAGAATAACTCCCGAAGTTGTACTCTCAACAATGTTTTGTATCAAAGACACTATTAAGACTGTTAGTATTAGAGAGTTGTTCATACGATGCCAATGGAATTGGAATTTAGGTTGTAATTAAGAATTATTTTAATATCATTATTTGTATTGAATTGGTAAAGGTACATTAATTCCATTACCCCACCACATTATTCAGTCATTGACAATTCAACTGGTGACTAGGTATAGGCAAAGACTTGGTGTAGAACTATTAAAACGACGAATTTTTTTTTCAAGTATTTACTCCAAGTGACTAGTGAATTTGCTAAGCCTTACTACTAGAAGTATTTTTCACTTGAACTTTTAAAAATGGTTAGTTTTTCAAATTATTGAGAAACTTTAAATATGCTAGTGGATAAATTCCCAAATTGTGAAAACATTTTACAGACCGCATAAATCTGTGTATTTTTTAATGCTCGTGTAAAGTACATCATGAACACTAAGAAGTTAATCATGTTTTGGGTTCTTTTTATGCGAATTTGACAAGTTTTGTTTTCCTTTGTTCAATCTTTTAAAATGAATTGCATTATTTTTCCAATTATTCCAGCCTTTACTTGAGGAAACAATTAAGTTGTTTCTTTTAGTGTTCCTTTAAAAAATGAGAATTAGAATTTTTCTATAATGTAGATCATTTCTATGAAGTTAAGAGTAAGTGATACAAGTGTAAAGAGGTGAGCTCCGTTTCATTCAAATGTTAACCATTTTTGGAACACATACAATATTCACATTTCCCTATTGTATAAATCAAATGCTTTGTCAACGATTCACCTTTAAATGGTAAATAATCATATTAAATTAAATGATTAACATATTGATATTGAAGTCTATGATTCTTGATGAGTAGACATTATCATGAAACCCAACAAATATCTCCTTTAAGTTCACCATTACCTAAAGCAATAAACTCATGATCAATAATTGTCATATATCTATAATCAATGATTCCCATACCTGGCCATAGTACAGTTAACTCCTGTGATCGATTTAAATATGGACAATATATTATACTATATACCATTTAAATAGAGAAATAACTATTAAATATAAAAATTATTGGCAATGGGAAGTAAAATAACCATAATCACTTATTAGGAGAAGGAAATGCGACTAACAAAAATATATTAAAGGAAATGGTTTTTCCAATTGAAATAGTTTCTTTTGAGATTGACATTGTTGATTCAAAGTTATCGAAATGAATAAAAACTGTATAGTTGTTTTTGACATTGACGTTTCAAAGTTATTCTGCAAATGAATAAAAACTGTATTATAAGTATTATAAAACCTAAGATTGCACATAACATTAATTCACCATGCATAAATTTAAATCTAGAAATAAGAAAATGGAGAATTTGATGTGTTGGTGCCTTCATCTACGGGAATGGGAGATTTCTCTCTACACATAGAAAGAGTAATCATTATGCAATGTAGGCTCCTCGATGAGAATAATTATAATGTGAGAACTTAATCCATGACTTTCTTTCACCGTTTAGTCCCATTTCATTGTTTAGTACTCCATTGCAGCTTTATTTTTATACAAAATTTCTGTCAAATTAACATAAATTTTTTTATAACATTTTATTTTTTGTTATAAAGGATATTTGTCAATTCTAAAATGAATACAGAAAACTTACATATCTCTCTACTGACCTGTAAAATGAGCTTAATGAGCTTCTTCCACCCAATCACAGTTTCTATTTCTCTATGCATGCATTTGCTAGGTTGAAGATTATTACTGTTTATAACATCATTTCTTAGCCTGACTTATAGAGCATTTTTTTCTGGTCATGGAAAAAACTCTTGCACATGCTTTGATTTTTTTTTTAAACCTAGGATGAAGGTAATTTACATGGGGAATATTATTTATAGCGTAGACTGTTCAGAAATGGGATGAATTGAATCAACTCCAGGGCAGGTTGGAATTAAACGGATGAAGTTGCATTTTGCATTTGCCTTAAAGGATTGTCATCACACGTGGGAAGGAAGTTCGGTGTATAGTATTCTAGGGTTGCATTCTATAGTTGAGTCTCTAGGTGTATAATATTTGCATTCTATAGTTGAGGCTCTAGGTGTATAGTATTCTAGGTGTGAAGTTCAGTATTCTTAATAGTTTAAATCTATTTAAGTGGGAGTTCACTTTTGAATCGACCATTTGCACCGGACGACCGCGGTCGTCGGACGTGACCACTCATGCAAGCGGGGTCGTCCGATCGGTGCAAATGGTCGGTTCAAAAGTGAACTCGATTTAAGTGGGTTGGAATAATATAAGTGCCATAGTCTTTATAATTTAAATTAGATATTTTAATTCCAATTTAATTTTTGAATTTTTTTTAAATTAATACAAATATAAAGTGATTTTGATGTCTTGGTCAGATTTTTTTAACTACTACATTTTCGCTATCGTATTGAACACGGGTTTCCTTACCCTTCAACTATGTTAATTTACATAGTCAAGTTTTGGATCTTTTGTTTTTGTTTTTTATGAGTTTTTGTTCTTTTTATTTATTAAATAGTATTTGTTTTCTTATATTAACTCTAACAATATGGTATCAATAATGGATATAAAATTATATATTTTATCCTTTGTTTAGTACCCAACTATCTTTACAAAACTAAGTGGTTGGTTGTGTCTATCAGCATTCACCAACCACTTTACTTATTGCTCTACTAGTATACATATTAGAAAAAATTAATATACAAATTAGAGATGAAGATGATTCTCGTGGCATCCTACTAAAACAACAACTTTACACACTTGTATAATGAATTTAAAAGATTACTGAAGCCATAAATTGATTGCACAATACTATTAAGATATATGAGCCATGCATATTTCAAGTTCCAAGGAAGAAATATTTGGATGAAAATTGGAGATATTGAAGCAAACTCTCAAAGAATTTACATAACATCCAACATGGATTCAAAAGGTCTTCTTACAACATTATCTATGTCCAAAGGCACAATGGGGTGTGGTGATTCTAGTGATATATATTGATGGCATTTTTATAGGTAAAATTAAATAGTATGCTTAGCTTTTGACACAATAGATGTAGGTCATTTGCATTATTCATTATAAAGTTTGAAAAATAGATAATTATATTTTTTTATTCACACACAAAATATGTTAAAACTTAGGTATATAAGTTTAAGATGACAAATTGTAAAATCTAATTTAAACCTAAAAGATTTGATACAACATTTAGTCAAAACTAATTCAAAGGAAAGTGACAAATCAATATACAAGAAACTAGTGGATACCTTGATCGATTATTCCCACAAAACCTTAGCTGAGTTGTGCATTTAAGATTTATAGGAGGGAGGAGGCCGTGTTTTAAATTTTGTAAAATTTTTGTAAATGTAATGTTGTTGGGGGGTTTAAAGGTTGGGGGTAGATTCTGATGGGGTTTTATAATCCATGGATGTGTTTGAATAATTTCACATGAAAGATTTAGATGTTTTTATTAATATGATGTTTGTAATTTAAACTCTAAAGGAGTTTTTGATCATTTATATGAATAATTTTTTCTTGTAGGGTCTAATATATGATTTCATTATGAATCACAGCATAATTTGTTTAATTTTAAATGGTTAGAGTGGTGAAATTATTTATTAAATATTTATTTTTGTTTAATATGCAAGTTTCAAAAAAGTCGTAATTTATATATTGAAGAAAAAAATCTTTTTTCCAATTTAGGGGTTGATTTCAAAGTTTTTGCAAACAACAATATGGCATGTTCACGCCATGGCACTATTTTCTATCTTGAAAAAAAAACGTGTATATTGGTATCAACATTTTTCTATTTGGGGCGTGTTTTTGGTGATTTTTATGCAAAAAAACATCGTTTTTATGGCTAGAGTTCTAGTTCTTAGTATAAAGTTCTTGTTTCATAGTATAAGTGGTTATTAATGGTAAGGTAATATTTGGTGTCATGGTGTATATTGAGATGATCATCATGAGACAATCTGTACTGAAAACATTGTATCCAGAGATACAAAATTATATCTCCATACCAAGGGTCAAACGTACTAATGAGGAACAAATACTCATTTGGAAATGAATCAATGGGTTGCTATTCCTAAGTAATACAAGGAAAGTCACACATTATCTTAACAAAATCCAAATATTTATTTGAACTAGCTTTAGCAAATTCTAGGTCAAATTCCTTCAAGATGACAATATAACACAAATAATTTCTCCCCGGTTCTTGGCGAGTTAATCTGTAATACATGGGATTTAATTCTACTAGAATAATGATTGTGGGGAGTAAAATGTAATGACAAAATATTTGGACTACAATGACCATAGCCAAATATAACTTCTCTACATCTGAATATTGATTTTCATAATCAAGAAGACTCTTACTTAAATAAGAAATCACATTCTCTTGGCCATTGTTGTCCTCTTGTATTAGTACTATTCCAACAGTAGTAGAGGATGAACACTATAAAGGAAATAGTCTTTAGAATAATTAGGAGGCTTCGACACAGGTGCATGCATAACATCGTGTTTGAGATTATCAAAAGAATGTCGTGCAAGGTCATCACGAACAAAAGTCATTTATTTTTTTAAGTAACCGCATGAAGCCATATGTTTGCTCTACATAGTTACATACAAAATGGTGCAAGATATTTTATTTCCCTTGCAAAATTTAGAGTTCAATAATTTTTGTTCGCAGTACTAGGTCCAATATAGACTCTACTTTTAATGGATCAATTCGGATTTCATCCTTAGAGACAATGAATCCAATTAGTCATCTAGTTTCAACACAAAAAACACATTTGTGGGGATTCAAATGAATATTTTAGTGGTAACATCTAATAAAACAGCTCTTAGATGCTCAACATGTTCATCTCGATATTGTGAATGAGAAGGTAAATAATAGAGATATGGTTCCACTATATGTTTAATATCATGGAAATCCTTAGACTTGGTGTGTTGAAATGTAGCTCCAACATTTTTGAAACCAAAAGGTAATTTTCGGTTAGCAAATGTTCTCCTCACATATAAAATATGTTTATCTTGATTAGAAGGGAGTATATAGATCTTATTATAGCGATAGAAGCCATCCATAAATGAAAAGATGACACTCTAGCATAGTTGTTGATTATTTGATCGATATATGGAGTGGGATGATTGTCTTTTCGACAAGCACAATTGATATCCTGAAAATAGATACCAAACCTAATAGAACCTTATTTTTTTGTTACAGGAACAATATTATAAACCCATTCCATGAATGATACAGGATAGATGAACCCATCTTTAAGAAGTTTCTCAACTTTCACCTTAATTGTCACGTCCCTATACCCCATAATGCGGATAAATTAAAAAATTTACTTTGAGAAGCTTTGTTCTCCTTTGAACATAGGGAATGGATGTTAACACACACTCCAACCTTCATTCTCAGGCTCAGAAACAAGTGTGATAGTCATTCTTCCCTTGGTAGATCTCTTTTGCGACCAGAGTGATCATTTCTGCACTAGACCTGTCCTTTCTGAACATCACCTTCCTCCTTCCACACTTCCTCTTTCCACCCTTTCAACCTTGGAACTCAGGAGTTGGAAGCTCAAAGGCTTGATGAAGTGAATGATCAGGCTTCCTCCTTCCACCTTTCGCACTTCCACTTTCTACCCTTTTGACCTCAGAACTTGGAAATCAGAAACTCAATCCGTGATGGAACACGTAGTGATTCTTTCGCCTTCCTCCTTCCGGACTTCCACTTCTTGATTTTCAATATTGGACTTCAGAAATCAAAGAGTTATCGTTTTTCCTCAGAACTCTTCTATCCTTCCGACTTCCTCCTTCCGACCTCGGGCTTCAGAAATCAGAAAACCTACTTTCTACCTAGTTTTCAACTGCCCTTTCTTCCTGCCATCAACTGCCTTCTATAGGAGGATACTGGGGTGTAGAAACACAAAAATCATTCCCTGTTCAACTTTTCCTCTTCTGGTTTCTAGCTTTCTTCTTCAACATGTGGATTCCAAGGGGCAAAAAATCAACGATTCTTACCTCATCTGCATTTTTGGCCTTGTAACAGGATTTTAGACTCTGTGGACTTAGTAAAATCCATCACAAGGACATAAGGCATGTGTAGAAGTAAAATGCAAAAAAACATAATAGAAGTAAACTTCTACTTAGCCATCAATAAGAATTCAACATGATCATAATAACTCATAAGAAAATTAATGGCATAAACAAGCATAACAGAGATACTTAACTTTGATGATTAAGCAGTTCCTCAACTAGCTATGTCGCTACAACGTTCCAGACAACCATAGGCAAGTGTGTTCATTAATCTCTCAACACACCACCATGCCCAAGCTGAGCATGATTTCCACAAGGAACTAGGGAAACAACGGGATTACACACAACCAACACACATCAGAACACAGTCAACCCAACCTCCAGTTGGGTTTCTCAGACTATCTAAGGAAATAAGCAAAAGCACAGTAAGACACAACCAAACCAACTAACAGTTGGGATTATCGGGCTGCTAAGGAAATGGAGAGGTAGAATTGCTAAGCTAGTGACCTCAACCACAAAGCCATGGACACCTACACAAGATCTCACTTTGCCTCCTCAATACCTACACCACCTAACACAAGGGAGTATTCTATTTAGTGCTACAAAGTTCCCTCAGGCCATACCTTCCCTTCTAGTGCTCTTCCAGGTGTGCATAAAGGATTTGCAAACCCCTCATGACCTATCTATGATTTTCCTCTCTTCACTAGGTTTATCATCCCATTATGGATTCTTCCATTCCTTGGTCTTCAAACCAAAACAGGGGTACACAACCCATCCATCCCTAAATAAAAACTCATCCACATAGTCTCCACTCTGTAACACAGGTAAAAATAGGGTCTCATACCACAATGTCACACAGACAAACACTGCAGAACCTCACGTCTGCAACTCAAGATGGTTGAACTGCCACAATGTGTGTCTCGAGGGAAATCAAGAAACCACAAAAGGTCATACTCTCATAAAATCGAGAGATATCCAGTGCCCAATCACTCAACAAAACAAAAACGAACTCCTCCTCCACTACTTAGGGTAGTGAACCAACATCCACGTACATGAACAACTAATGAGAATGATCAAATGATTTCCCCACGAAAGAATGGTAGAAGGGCCGTGGAAAAATTATGAACAACCATGAATAGAAAATGAGACTCCCTCAACCAACTCTACTAACAGCGTGAGCAAGTCCCAACCTTCAGCATGAATCAGGGACTAGGGAATGGGCACACATTCCCACATGTGTTTACTTGTTGCAAAAGCAAGGATACGGGTTCTATAGACTACATACTTGAAGGATTTCTCAGTCAAGCCATCAGAATGCCATGCCTTTTTCTGTCCAATGCATTAACTTCCTCACGAACTTCTGGAAGAAATTGATGATTGAGAATAGATGATAAAAATGGTAGTTAAGGGTTTATGGGTTTCTCCATTGACATTTGGTCACACCCTATTGGCTGAGGATTTTGACTAACTACCCACCCTATCCCTTGTGGAATCATTCCCCCATCTCTTTAACATTTACAGTCCTATAGCTAGATGTGGTATTATATTAATTTGTACATATCCATGATATATCAAAATATACAGTTTCTGAATTAGCACCAAAACCTTAGGTATCCTGCTTGATCACCTATCCACAAAACATCAATAAATGGGAAGGCCTTGTCCTTGAGCTTCTCTCCGTGATTTTCATACAATATTTACATCATGTATAATTAAATACCATGGGGTTGAAAATGGGGTATGACAATCCCCTCCTCCTTAGAATAGCACTGTCCGTAGTGCTTTACAAACTTAAACAAAAATGCATCTATCAATCGCATGTCATCCTCCATCTCCCATGTATCCTCTTCAGGACTGTAGTGCTCCCATTGCATCTTTACTTGTCCAAAGGCTCGATTCCAGACCACTGTGACCTTTCTCTCGAGGATGCGTAATGGCTCAGTTTGGAACTCTCCCTCGTGTTCCACCTGAATCACATGTTTAGTATCATGTACATATTTCTTAAGCAATGAAACATGAAAAAATTTATGAGCCTTAGTGCTAGCAGGAAATGCAAGTCTATATGCAATTGGTTCTATTCTTTCGAGCAATTCAAACAACCCACAATATCTAGGAGACAACTTGGCACAACCTCCAAGATTCAAGGAACTCTTCCTTTCCCTCACTATGAGCTATACATGATCCCCAACACTGAACTCTCTTTCCACCCTATGCTTATATACATAGATTTTCTATCTGTCATGAGCTACTTTTTAGATTCTGCTCGATCTTTGCAACCTCCTGCTCCATCTCCTTCAGCAATTCTGGACCAAGCACAATCCTATTCACTGGATTATCCCATGTCACATGTGTCCTACACCTTCTTCCATACAAGGATTCATATGGGCTCATCCCCAAGGATGCTTTTTGTCCATTATTATAAGAAAATTCTACCACATGTAAATAATCCTCCCACTTGGATGGTTTGTCCATCACATACATGCGAAGCATGTCTTCAAGCACTTGTTTCATTATCTCTATATTTCCATTAGTATTAGGATGGAAGGAGGTGCTGAAGTTCAACTTGGTACCTGAATCTGCAAACAAACCCTTCCAAAAATTGGAAGTGAACATAGGATCCCTGTTAGAGACTATTACCTTAGGAAATCCATGCAATTTGCAAATATCCTTCATGAATAGTTTTGCAGTGGAATTAGTTTTATAAGTGGAATTAATCGGTATAAAATGTGTTTCCTTTGTCAACTTGTCCACCACAACCATGATGGAATCATGTTTCCTCCAAGTCATTGGAAATCCTGTAATAAAATCCATGGAAACAACTTCCCATTTCCATTCTCGAACAGGCAAAGGATGCAACAAACCTGCTAGGTGTTGATGCTCAATCTTCACCTGCTAACATTTGATGCACTTTGAAATGTACTCAGTAATGTCCTTCTTCATTCTTGGAAAAAAATAATTCTCTCTCAATGTAGCAATTGTCTTATGATATCATGGGTGACTAGAATATGGATCTTGATGGATCTCATCCATAACAATTCTCCTCAATTCTGCTACATTTGGAATATAATTTTTTTTTTATAAGTAAGAAGTCCATCTTCTTCCAATTTATAACCCTCATACCTCTTCTCAAAACTTTTCTACTACATTTTTTCTTTTATCTGCACATACATTTCATCTTCAATAGTATGATTTACAATCTATTGTCTTTTCTAAGTGCGTTTCATGCACCATCCTGCTGAGCATCAACCACTTTGTTTTCTTTTCCTTTTATGTGCTTGATCTCAAAGTCAAACTCACACAAGAACTCCAGCCATCTAACTTGACTAGCATTTACAGTTGGATGATGAAACAAATATTTCAGACCATAATGGTTTGTCCTTAACTCAAATTTTCTGCCCATTAAGTAATGCCTCCACATATTGAGAGCATGTACTATGGCTCCAAGTTCTAATTCATGAGTGGCATAGCTCTTCTCATGATCCTTCAACTTTCTTGACTCAGAACATACCACATGGTAGACTTGCATAAGGACTCCTCCAAGTCCTTAACCACATGCATCAATACACACCAAAAAGTCTTTTTCTGGGTATGCAATCTGCAAGACTAGTGCACTTGTGAGAAGATTCTTCAACTACTGGAAGATTTCTTCACACCTTGATGTCCATTGAAATTTAATTCCCTTCCTTTGTAAGGAAGTGATTGGATGTGCAACCTTGGAGAATCCCTGGATGAATCTCCTATAGTATTCTGCAAGCCCCATAAAATATCTTACATCTGTCACATGTCTTGGGGTAGGGCATTTCATAATGGCTTCAATCTTCTCAGGGTCTATAGATATGCCCTCATTTGAGATGACATGACCCAAATAGTGAATCCTATATTTGTAAAAGTCACACTTTCTCAAATTTGCATACAACTTATGCTCCCTAATAAATTGCAAGGTCAACATCACATGGTCTTCAAGCTCCTCCTCATTCTTAGAACAAATGAGACTGTCATTAAGACATACAAGAAAAAAAATTTCTAGACACTTGTTGAAAACACTATTCATAAGGCACATAAATGTAATTGGTGAATTTGTGAGACCAAATGGTACCACTACAAACTCATAATGTCCATACCTTGTTCTGAAGGTTGTCTTATGAATGTCTTCATCCTTGATTCTTACCTGATGATAACTAGAACTTAAGTCAATATTGGAAAATACCTTTGCTCCTCTCATTTTATCAAATAGGTCATCAATCCTAACAAAAGGTTATTTATTATTCACTGTGACCTTGTTCAGTTTTTCGTAATCAATACATAGCTTGACTGTACCATCTTTCTTTTTCACAAACATGACCGGTGCTCCCCAAGGAGACACAACTCTCGTAGCTACATATTCATCTCTAGCATTTTTGGTGTACTAATCCTATAGAGTGTCTTGGAAACTGGCCCTGCTCTGGGCATAACTTCAATTGTGAATTCAATGTCCCTCTTTCAATGAAGCCCTTGAATCTCTTCATGAAAAACATCCCTGAATTCCTGCAACACATGAAAGTCCTTCAACCTAGGATTTTCATTCTCTGTTTCCTCCAACACATGGGATACATACACTATGAAACCTTTCCTACAAAAATTTTTCAGCTGCATGGTCAAAATATTCCTAAAAGAAATCACCTTTGGAATTCCTTTTGACAACCTTTAAGCTGCATTCTTCATCCAAGCACTCAAAAGTCTTGTTGTAACAATAAAGATTTACTTTGTGTGCTTCCAACCACTCCATTCCAATGAGAACATCATAGGAACCAAGTGGTAGAACAATCATATCTACACAATTTACTAGCCCATTCATGACCAATGGGCATTTCATTACCATTTTGTTAACCTTTCTCTTAGTTCCAATGGCTAGTTGGACTAACCATGACTTTCTATGCTTTAATTTATTAAAACCAGAAACCTCAACTACTCTAGGGGTAATATAACTGTCAGTTGAACTAGGGTTAATTAAAACATAAATAGATTGCTCAACAATCTTATATTCAACCTCAACCACAGTTTATTGATGATCTTCCTCGCAATTCTCGAGTACTGCATAAATGCTAGGGACTATCCTTCCTACTTGATTCACAGTTTGTGCCTCTTGAATGTTGTAAGCTAGCAATACATTCCTATCCTCAAGTGGACAATCCATGTGCAGATGGGGTACTCGACACCTCCAGCATTGGAATGGTTCTCTTTTTTTCTTTTGTATTTCTTGGCTTTTCCTCCATCACTTTACCTAGAGGTTTCACCGCTTATGACAACTTCTTCTGCATCTTTTGTGAAGTTAGAAGGTTTAAAACCTTTCTTCCTTTGATCGAAATTTTCATTCTTCTTTTCCTTCCATGTCTTATGGTAGTCAATTTTTCCTTTATTATGATCGTAATAATACTTATCCTTTATTATAGCTTCTTCTAAAGTTCTGGCTTCATAAAATTTGATTATGTCTTTGTAAGACTAAGGAAACCCACTCAGGAAACATTCTATTTTTACTTTATCATCCTTGATATACCTGACATAATTCAATAGTTCCAAGAACTTATTGGCATACTCTTCCATGGTCCGCTGCCCCAATATCAACTAATGGAATTCTTTAATCTTACCATCATAGTATTTATCGGAGAGGTACTTCTGTCAAAAAAACATCTGGAATTGTTTCCACACAATATTCCTATCAATGATATTCTTCACTTTCCTGAAGTGCTCCAACCATATGGATGATATTCGAGTCAAATTGAAGATGGCTACCCTATCCTTCATATTTCCATAGTAGTATTGGACTTGGAAATATTTTCTCATCCCAATAAGTTGAGCTTCATCTTCTTGATCATTATTTATCTCACCATTGAACGTAGGAAGCTTATCCTTCTTAAATTCATCATGTGAGATGTGTTGGTAGCACATTTGTTTCTCATTCTTCTGACAAGAAGAAATTGAATACCCACTAGATACTTCAGAGTCATATGACCCACTAGAAGGTATCTTTCTTCTTCTAGTACCTCTCCTTCTTCCTTTCGGGTTTATTATTCAATGCTCTGAGTTCAACTTGCTCTGGATGTCTGTCAAACTCCGCAACATGGATGGATTCATATGATTTTTCTCTTCCTGAGATTTAACCAATATTTCATTATCTTCCCTGTAAATTTGCATCTCCACCCTTAATATTATCATGGTGGCTGCAATATCTGGCATGGTTTCTTGAAACATTCTGCCATTAGACTCAGTATCAGCATTCCCAACTCTGACATTTTCTCCCATAGCATCCTCCTCTTTCCCATAGGGGTTCTATGCATCATCATAGATGTCATAGGTTCTCATGGTTGAGCCAAAAACCCACTTTCAAAGATGCACTATGAATTTGCAAGATGTGTTATTCAAACACGTTGTTAGCTACATGATTAAATAATAATTAGAAAGTCATTACTTACTGTTACAGACAATTCAATTAACTATTCAACTTGCTCCATCTAGGCCAAATGTTGCAACTCGCAACTCTGATACCATAATGTGGTATACTACAATGTTGGTATCAAAAGGTAGTCTTATCTCTTTTAACTACTCATTATGTCCCATCAAGGCCCAATGCTCCAACCTGTAGCTCTGATACTATAATTTCATCTCCCCATACCCCATAATGCAGATAAGTTAAAAATTTTACTTCAAGAACCTTTGTTCTCCTTTGATCATAGGGAATGGATGTTAACACACACTCCAACATTCATTCTCAGGCCTAGAAACCACTGTAATAGTCGTTCCTCCCTTGACAGATCCCTTCTGCGACCAGAGTGATCATTTTTATACTAGACCTGTCCTTTCCATACTTCACCTTTCACCTTCCGTACTTCCACTTCCACCCTCCCAACCTCAAAAATTGGGAGTTGGAAGCTCAAAGGCTTGATGAAGTGAGTGATCAACCTTCCTCCCTCTTCCTTCTGTACTTCTGCTTTCCTCCCTTTCGACCTCGGAACTTAGAAATGAGAAACTCAATGCGTGACAGAATGCCTAACGATTATTCCACCTTCTGCACCTCCACTTCCCTCTTTCTGATCTTGAACTTAGGAAATTAGAGAGTTATGTTTTTTTCCTCGTAACTCTTCTATGCTTCTAACTTCCGCCTTCCGACCTCAGGCTTCAAAAAATGAAAAACTGACTTTCTACCTTGTTTTCGACTGCCCTTTCTGGCTCCCTTATTTAGCCTTCCGCATGCAGATCCATGGGTGCAAAAACACAACAATCCTTCCCTATTCAAATTTTCCTCTTCTATTTTTTTCCTTCTCTAGGTAGATTTTTAGGAGAGAGAACTCAACGATTCTGACCTCAGTTGCATTTTTGGCCATGTACCAGGATTCTAGCCTCCATGAACTTAGGAAAATGCTTCACAAGGACATAAGGCATGTGCAGAAGTAAAATGCAAGAAAACATAACAAAAGTAAACTTCTACTTAGCCATCGATAAGAATTCAACGTGATCATAGTAACTCATAAGAAAATACATGGCATAAAAAATCCTAACAAAGATAGTTATCTTTGATGATCAAGTGGTTTCACAACTAACTATGTCTATACAAGGTTCCACCCAACCATAGGCCAGCGTCTTCATTAATATCTCAACACACCGTCACCCCTGAGCCAAGAATGATTTCCATAAGGAACTATGGAAACAAGACGCTTACACACAACCAACACACATCATAACATAGTCAAACCAACCTACAGTTGGGTTTCTCATACTATCTAAGGGAAAATCCAAAACACAACAAGACACAACAAAACCAACTAATAGTTGGGCTTATGAGGCTGATAAGGGAATAGAAAGGTAGAATTGCTAAGCTAGTGAGCTCAACCACAGAGCCATGGACACCTACACAAGATCTTGCTTGGACTCCTCAATACCTGCACCACCCAACACAAGGAATTATTCCCTCCACTGCTACAGAGCACCCTTAGGCCATACCTTCCCTTCAAATTCTCTTCCATGTGTGGAGAAAAGATTTGTAAACCCCTATGAACCTATCTGTGAGGTTCCTCTCTTCACTAGGTTTATTAGCTAATTCTGGCCTCTTTCATTCCTTGGTATTCAAACCAAAACAGGGATGCACAACCAATAAATCCACAAAGAAAAACTAAAACACATAGAATGCACTCTGTAACACAAGGAAAAATAGGGTCTCATACAACAATGTCACATAAACAAACACTACAGAACCTCACATCCATAGCTCAATATGGTTGAACCGCCACACTGTGCATCCCTAGGGAAATCGAGAAAGCACAGAGAGTCAAAATCTCATAAAATCAAGAGATCTCCACTACCCAATCACTCAGCAAAACACAGCTGAAATCCTCCTCCTCTACTTAGGGTATTGAACCAACATCCATGCACATAAACAAACTGATCAAAATGATCTAATGGTCTTCCCACGAAAGAATGGTAGAAGGGTCAGGAAAAATAATGAACAACCACGAATAGAAAAATGACTCCCTCAATTGGCTTTACCAATAGCATAAATGAATCCCAACCTTCAACATGACTCATGGATGAGGGAATGGGCACATATTTTCACATGGGATTACTTGTTGCATAAGCAAGGACATGAGTTCTGGATACTGCAAACTTGCAGGATTTCTTAGTCAATCCATCTTACTTCCATGCCTTGCTTTGTCGAACGCATTAACTGCCTCACCAACTTCTAGAAGACATTTATGATTAAGGATAGAGGATAAGAATGGTAGTTGAGGGTTCATAGCTTTCCTCATTGACATCTGGTCACACCCTAATGGCTCAGGAGTTTGACTGACTCCCCATCCTATCCCTTGTGGAATCATGCCCCTATATTTTAATGTTTGTAGTCCCATATCTAGTCATGGTATTATATTAATGTTTACATCTCTAGGATATATCAAAATATACAGTTTCTCACTCAGAATGAAAACCATAGGTATCCTCCTTGATCACCTATCCACAAAACATCAATCAATGGCAGGGCCTTGGCCTTGAGATTCTCGCCATGATTTTCATTAAATGTTTACGTCATGTACAAGTAAATAGCATGGGGTCAAAACTGGGGTATTACATTACTGGTCTTAGCTTTCCTTGGATGTACTTGGAAATTTTTTTAACGGAATGGCTTGGAATCAATGTATGTTTTGATCACATGAAAAATGATTGAAGGACGAATCCCTAGATTTTATTCGTAAATCCATGCAAAAACACCATGAAATTCCTTGAGGGTGCATCCATGGAGCTGGGTTACACTTTTTGGCAACACACTTTCGGAAAAAACACAAAAACGTACCTCAATTGAGTGATTTTTAAACCCTCAATCAAGGTCATAACACCTCGGTCGAGGGTTTAACAAAACCTCGATCTAGCTTTTAAGAATACCTCGATGTAGGTTTTAAGACCTCGATCTAGGTTTTAAGAAAACATCGATCTAGGTTTTAAGACGTCGATCTAGGTTTAAAAAAAACCTCAATTGAGGTTTTAAGGCCACAATCGAGATCGTTATGAAAAAAAATTATAAAAAGAGGTTTAAACAGTATCTCGATCAAGGGTTTAATAAAACCTTGAGTGATCTTATTTAAAAACCTCAATCGAGGGATGTTAATACCTCGATCGAGCTCAATACCTCGATCAAGGGCTTGAAAAATAGAGAATTAGCCCTCTTACAAGAAAATCAATGTTTCTCTGTGTCTTCTAGGGGTGTAAACCCTGCCATTCATGGCACATAACTGAGTGGAGTTCATACCGATAGATTCATCATTGAATCCTCTATCCATTGAGCTATCATGCATGCATTTTGGAATTCATATGGGTTTTTTTAATTAGTTCTAAAACTTACACTTATAAAACCTCACAAGAACTTCGAAGCAACTCAAAAAAAAATACACAGGGTAAAAAATACACATCCAAAAATTTCTTAAAAATGTACAGCCCACACATCGATGCGTCCTCTTCAAAAGGGTATCTTAGGTTTTTCAATTTTTGAAAACTATGAAAAAAAAATTAGGATGGACACACATGTGTATAAAATGATGTTGAAATTAGATGTGGTCACTTTCGAAAAATAATAAATAATTGTATATTGTGAAATAAATTGACAAAAAAATATGTAGATCACACGGCATTTTCTGTAGATCATGCTCATATATATATA
>LPNX011234437.1:202084-256401 GCA_001517045.1 Pseudotsuga menziesii
CACACATTAAATGACATCGAAATAGTTTTTAAAAAAGTATCATTGGAAGCCAACATAATATTCTACAATTTGTTTTTTTGCTAGAAGTCAAAGTTCACATGTCATATACGTTTCGAGGTATCCTATCTAGCACATGAGTAAAAAATCAGGTTTTCATCACGAAATTTGGCCAAAAAGTGTTAGCCACCTTCATTGAATCACCCTTGAATAGGGATGTATAAGTTACTATTTTTGAAGGAGAACAATTTTGGCCTAAATGTACGTGTTCAATGATACCATGTTTCATCGATATGTCAATCGGAGTAGTTTTGTAATATTACTCAAATTTCCCGCAGATGCCATATTTTGTATAAGTATAGATGATTGAGGATGAGCAACAATATTGGAAGAAACAAATGAATCAAAGTTGTTTTATACCTATTGGGAATTGTGAAGGAAAGAAGATCAATGATGTGTATCTTTTTATGGTAAATAATTTAAGGACACAATTTCCATTATAGATTCATCCAAAATAAATGTTTGTAAAAGATAGTCCAAATATTGGGGAGGTGAATCTAACCAATATGGTAGATGATAAGGGTTCTATGCTACTAAATGATGATCATCATGGCGACATTCATTAGATTCAAATCGAATGGCATGATAAACAACTTTAGGTGGAATTAAGGATGTTGAATCATCAATTGATTTTCCCTTAAATGGACCATTATTGTTTGTATAAATTTTTAGTGATTGAGCAAAACATGAAGAAACTTGAACTTTAAAGACTTTTAATCGATAATAGCAGTGCATATAAATCTCATCAATAATCCAAAGACATAAATCAAACTATAGAACACAGGGTATACCCTGGGAAAACCCTCTACTGATTAAGAGGATAAAAAACCCAGCAAACGATCTTAGAGTATGATTGATAAGTAGCAGAGAATGTTTACAACACAATAGAAGATTGCTTTCACTGAGAGAACCAGAGAGAGGAGATCAAAATAGAACATCGTATCTGACCTACCAAGTGCACAACACTTTAATAACAAGTAAAATTAGGGTTTACAACAAGAATAGAATGGTTGCATGTATCAACAACTTGTTAACACTTATAACACTGATCCATATTTAATCATGCACCCCACAATGATCTAGTGTTAATATGGCACTCCATAATTATATTCCACAAGAATGTACGTTCCTTCCATTAATTAACTAACTCTAACTGAGTTGTTAACTAAGCTAAACTGAATGGAACTATATGCAACTGAATGTAACTGAATAGATCTGAATGTAACTGAACAAAACTGAATGTAATTAAATAGTAACTCGGTGTAACTAAACATACCTGAATGTAACTAAACAAAACTAAATATCACTGACCTGAACTAAATGTAACTGAACATAACTGAATGTAACTAAACAAAACTGAATGTAACTGACCAGTAACTAAATGGAACTGAATGGAACTGAGAAGTAACTGAATGTAATTGAACAGAATTAGTGCTTCTCCATTAGTGTTTATTCCCAGCAATCACTTGCATAAATTAATTAGTTGATTCCTTAATTAACTGAACTTTATTTACCATAACTAATACTCAACTGATATCTAATCAATTTGAGTTTACTTAGTGGAAACATATGCGATTTGATTTCTCTCTCTTTCTCTATGTTTGTATTAAATATCTCTGCATGGTCCATATGTGTTTTCATTAAATAATCATATTTATCATATCATACTCATAAGATCATTTCGAAACCTATGATCATTTGTATTTCCCTGGGTCATATAGTCACATGCTAAAGTAAATCACTCTAGGGGTAGCTAATCCATAAAGGAGACTTTTAGCACCTGTTGACTATGACTAGCCATACATCAAATAGTATATCTATTTTACCTAGTAAAGTACACCACCTCACAACATGAGGATATTTGTAAAACTTGATATTACTCACAAGTCTACTGTATTAATATGACTCACAAGACTCAGCTTGATATTAATCACAAGCTTTACTGACTTGATATTACTCACAAGTCTGTTGTCTTGATATTAGTCATAAGACTCAGCTTGATATTACTCACAAGATTTACAACATCACCACCTCAATCATATGAGTATATTTTTAGGACTTGATATTACTCACAAGTCTATTGTCTTGATATTACTCACAAGACTTAGCTTGATATTACTCACAAGCTTTACAACATCACCACCTCAATCATATGAGGATATTTGCACGACTTGATATTACTCACAAGTCTACAGTCTTGATATTACTCACAAGACTAGAGAATGAATCCTGATGCTGTAATATGAACACTTCCTATCAGCGAAGGAGACTTTCTCTACCATACCAAGATTATTTTGAAAGTGTTTAAACTTCATCACAAATAGAGGCTTGTCACAAATTTGCAATCGTATCATCAATACCTATGTTCTGTAACTCATGATCATGACTTCAATGAAGTTAAACTTCATCTCGAAAGTCTTTTAGCACAGGTCTTGGGGTAGGCCAATTCATAATTGCTTCAATCTTCTTAGGGTCTACAGATATTCCCTCATGTGATATAATGTCACCCAAATAGTGTATCCTATATTTGTAAAAGTCACTCTTGCTCAACTTTTCATACAATTTATGCTCCCTAATAAATTGCAAGGTCAATATCAAATGTTCTTCATGATCCGCCTCATTCTTAGAAAAAATGAGAATGTCATCAAGGAATACAAGAACAAACTTGTCTAGATACTTGCTGAAAAAACTATTCATAAGGCACATAAATGTAGTTGGTGAATATGTGAGACCAACTGGTACCACTACAAACTCATAATGTCCATACCTTGTTCTGAAGGTTGTCTTATGGATGTCTTCATCCTTGATTCTTACCAAATGGTAACCAAACCTTAAGTCAATATTGGAAAATACCTTTTCTCCTCTCATTTGATTAAAGAGGTCACCAATCCTAGGAAAAGGTTATTTATTCTTCACCGTGACCTTGTTCAGTTGTCTATAATCAATACACAGCTTGAGTGTACCATCTTTCTTTTTCACAAATAGGACTGGTGCTCCCCAAGGAGACACACTCGACTTGATATACTTCTTCTCCAACAACTATCACAACCACATATTCATCTCTAGAATTTCTGGTGTACTCATCCTGTAGGGTATTTTGGACACTGACGCTACTCCAAGCACAAGTTCAATTGTGAAATCAGTGTCCCTCTTTGGAGGAAGCCCTGGAATATCTTCATGAAAAACATCCATGAATTCCTACAACACATGAAAGTCCTTACACCTAGGATTTTCAATCTCTGTTGCCTCCAAAACATGGGATACATACACTCTGCAACCTTTCCTACAAAACTTCTTCAGCTGCATGGCTGAAATATTCCTAAAAGAAATCACCTTTGGAATGCCTTTCACCCTTTAAGTTTCATTCTTCATCCAAGCACTCAAAATTCTTGTTGTAACAATCAATATTTACTTTGTGTGATTCCAACCAATCCATTCCAATGAGAACATCCTAGGAACCAAGAGGTAGAACAATCAGATTTACACAAGTTACTAGCCCATTTGTGACCAATGGGCATTTCTTTACCATTTCACTAACCTTTCTTTTGGTTCCAGTGGCTAGTTGGAGTAACCATGACTTGCTATGCTTTAATTTATTAAAAGAAGAAACCTCAACTACTCTAGGGGTAATATAACTATGAGTAGAACCAGGGTTAATTAAAACATAAATAGATTGCTCATCAATCTTATCTTTAAACTCAACCACAGTTGATCACAACCACAGTTGATTGATGATATTCTTGGTGGTCCTCCAATGCTGCATAAATCCTAAGGACCGTCCTTGCTACTTGATCCACAAGTTTTGCCTCTTGAATGTTGTAATCTAGAATTGCATTCCTATCCTCAAGTGGAAAATTGTTGTGCAGATGGGGTCCTCCACACCTCCAACATTGGAGTGGTTCTCTTTTTTCTTTCATATTTCTTGGCTTTTTCCGCATCACTTTAGCTAGTTGGTTCATTGCTTGTGACAACTGCTTCTTCAACTTTCCTGAAGTTAGAAGGCTTAAAAACTTTCTTCCTCTGATCGAGATTTTCATTCTTCTTTTCCTTCCATGTCTTGTGGTAATCAACTTTTCCTTTATTCTGATCATAACAATACTTATCATTTATTATAGCTTCTTCTAAATTTCCTGGTTCATAAAATTCGATTATGTCTTTGTAGGAATGAGGAAACCCACTCAGGAAACACTATATTTTGGCATTATCATCCCTGATATCCCTGACATAATTCAATAGTTCCAAGAACTTATTGGCATACTATTCCATGGTATACTTCCCCAATATCAGCCAATGGAATTCTTTAATCTTACCGTCATAGTATCTATCAGAGAGGTACTTCTGTCGAAAAAACCTCTTGAATTGTTTCCACATAATATTCCTTTCAATGATCTTCTTCACTTTCCTAAAGTGCTCCCACAGTATGGATTCTCTTCCATTCAAATTGAAGATGGCTACCCTAGCATTCATATTTCCATAGTAGTATTGGACTTGGAAATATTTTCTCATCCGAATAAGTTAGGCTTCATGTTCTTAATCATTCTTTATCTGACCATCGAACGTATGAGGCTTAGAATTTTTAAATTCATCATGTGAGATGTGTTGGTAGAGAACTTTTTTCTCATTCTTGTGAGAAGAAGAACTTGAATCCCGAGTGTACCCTTCACAGTCAAATTACCCACTAGAAGGTATCTTTCTTCTTCTAGTACCTCTCCTACTTCCTTTGGGATTTATTATTCGATTATTTGAGTTCATTTTCCTCTGGATGTCTATCAAACTTTGCAGCATGGCTGGATTCATTATATTTTTCTCTTCCTGAGCCTTAACCAATCTTTTATTATCTTCCCTATAACTTTTCATCTCCACCCTTAAGCTTATCATGGTGCTGCAATATCTGGCGGGGTTTCTTGAAACATTCTGCCATTAGACTCGGTATCAACATTCCCAACTCTCACATTTTCTTCCATAGAATCTTCCTCGTGCCCATGGGGGTTCTATTCATCATCATACATGCTGTAGGTTCTCATGGCTGAGCCAAAAACCCACTTTCAAAGATGCGCTATGACTTTGCAACATGTGTTAGTCAAACAGAATGTTAGCTTCATGATAAAGTTAGAATTATAAATCCATTACTTACTCTTACAGACAGTTCGGTTAACTATTCAACTTGGTCCATCCAGGAAAAATGATGCAACCTACAACTATGATCCCATAATATGGTGTACTACAATTTTGGTATCAAAGGGTACTCTTCTCTCTTTTAACTACTCATTCTATCCCATCTAGGTCCAATGCTCCAACCCACAACTCTGATACCATAATGTCACATCCCCATACCCCATAATGCAGATAAGTTAAAAATTTTACTTCAAGAACCTTTTTTCTCCTTCGAACATAGGGCATGGATGTTAACACACACTCCAACCTTCATTCTCAGGCTCAGAAACCACTATAATAGTTGTTCCTCCCTTGACAGATACCTTCTGCGACTAGAGTGATCATTTCCACACTACACCTGTCCTTTCTGAACTTCTCCTTCCACCTTCCACACTTTCTCTTTACACCCTCCTCACCTCGAAAATCAAGAGTTGAAAGCTCAAAGTCTCAATGAATTGAATGATCTTCCTTCTGCCTTCTTCCTTCCACACTTATGCATTCCGCCCTTCCAACCTCGGAACTCAAAAATTGGAAACTCAATGTGTGACGAAACACGTAACGATTATTCCGCCTTCCGCACCTCCAATTCCCTCTTTCAGATTTCAAACTTAAAAAATGAGAGAGTTCTCTTTTTTCCTTGAAACTCTTCTATGGTTCTAACTTTCTTCTTCTGACCTCGGGCTTCGGAAATAGAAAAACCCACTTTCTACCTTGTTTTTGACTTCCCTTTCCACCTCCCTTCTTATTCCTTCCGTAGGAGGATCCATGGGTGCAAAAATAAAACAATATTTCCCTGTTCAACTTGTCCTCTTCTGTTTTCCTCCTTCCACAAGTGGATTCCAAAGAGAGAAAACTCAACGATTCTGACCTCAGCTGCATTTTTGGCCATTTAACAGGCTTCTAGCCTCCGTGAACTTAGGAAAATGGATCACAAGGACATAAGGCATGTGCAGAAGTAAAATGAAGGAAAACATAACAGAAGTAAACTTCTACTTATCCATCAATAGGAATTCAATGTGATCATAGTAATTCATAATAAAATACATGGCATAAACAATCATAACAAAGATACTTATCTTTGATGATCAAGCAGTTCTGTAACTAGCTATGTCACTACAACGTTCCACCCAACCATATGCCAGTGTATTCATTAATATCTTAACACACCGCTACCCCCGATATAGGAATGATTTCCACAAGGGACTAGGGAAACAATATGCTTACACACATCCAACACACATCAGAACACAGTCAAACCAACTTACAATTGGGTTTCTTAGACTATCTAAGGCAATAAGCCAAGACAAAACAAGACACAACCAAACCAACTAAAACTTGGGCTTATTAGGCTGCTAAGGCAATGGAAAGGTAGAATTTATAAACTAGTGAGATCAACCATAGTTCAATGGAAACTTACATAAGATCTTGCTTGGACTCCTCGATACGTGCACCACCCAACAAAAGGAAGTATTCCCTCCAATGCTACACAGTTCCCTTAGGCCATACCTTCCATTCTAATGCCCTTCCATGTGTGGAGAAAGGATTTGCAAAGCCCTCTAGACCTATCTGTGAGGTTCCTATCTTCACTAGGTTTATTAGCCAATTCTGGCCTCTTCCATTCCTTGGTATTCAAACCAAAACAGGGATGCACCACCAAGAAATCCATAAAGAAAAAGTTATCCACATAGGCTGCACTCTGTAACACTGGGAAAAATAGGGTCTCATACCACAATGTCACCCAAAAAAACACTACAGAACCTCATGTCTGCAATTCAACATGGTTGAACCACCACACTGTGCATCCCTAGGGAAATTGAGAACCCACAAAGGGTCAAACTCTCATAAAATTGAGAGATCTCCACCGCCCAATCACTTAGCAAAACACAGCCAAAATCCTCCTCCACTACTTAGGGTAGTGAACCAACATCCATGCACATAAACAAACTATTCAGAATGATCGAATGGTCTCTCCATGAAATAATGGTAGAAGGGTCGGGAAAAATAATGAAAAACCATGAATAGAAAGAGGGATTTGGCTCTACCAACTAAGCTAATGAATCTCAACCTTCAGCATGACTCATGGATGATGGAATGGGAACACATTCCCACGTGGGATTACTTGTTGTAGAAGCAAGGATACGGGTTCTGCAGACTACATACTTGAGGGATTTCTTAGTCAATCCATCGTACTTCCATGCCTTGCTTTGTCGAAGGCATTAACTGCCTCACCAACTTCTAGAATAAATTGATGATTAAGGATAAAGGACAAGAATGGTAGTTGAGGTTTCATAGGTTTCCGCATTGACATATGGTCACACTATATTGGCTCAGGAGTTTGAGTGAATCCCCACCCTATCCCTTATGGAATCATGCCCCCATCTTTTTAATGTTTGCAGTCCCATAGCTAGTCATGGTATTATATTAATTTCTACATCTCTAGGATATATCAAAATATATAGTTTCTGACTCAGCACCAAAACCATAGGTATCCTTCTTGATCACCTATCCAAAAATCATCAATCAATGGCAAGGCCTTGGCTTTGAGCTTCTCGCCATGATTTTCATACAATATTTACATCATGTACAATTAAATACCATGGGGCCAAAAATCAGGTATTACATTAATGGTCATAGATTTCCTTGGATGTACTTGGAAATTTTTTTAACGGAATGGCTTGGAATCAATGTATGTTTTCATCACATGAAAAATGGTTGAAGCATGAATCCCTAGAATTTCTTCATAAATCCATGCAAAAGCACCATGAAATTCCTTGAATAGGGATGTATAAGTTCCTATTTTTGAACGAGAACAATTTTGACCTAAATGTACGTGTTCAATGATACTAGGTTTCACCGATATGTCAATCGGAGTAGTTTTTGTAATATTACTCAAATATCCCTCAAATGCCATATTCTGTATAAGTATAGACAATTGAGAATGAGAAACAACATTGGAAGAAAGAAATGAATCAAAGTTGTTTTATACCTATTGGGAATTGGGAAGGAAAGAAGATCAATTATGTGTATCATTTTATGGGAAATCATTTAAGGACACAATTTCCATTATAGATTCATGAAACATAAATGTTTGTAAAAGATAGTCTAAATATGGGGGAGGTGAGTCTAACAAATATGGTAGATGATAATGGTTCTATGCTGCTAAACGATGATCATCATGGTAACATTCCTTAGATGAAAATTGAATGGCATGATAAACAACTTCAGGTGGAATTAAGGATGTTGAATCATCAATTGATTTTCCCTTAAATGAACCATTATTGTTTGTAGGAATTGTTAGTGATTGAGCAAAATATGAAGAAATTTGAACTTTGAAAACTTTTAATCCATAATAATAGTACATATAAATCTCATCAATAATCCAAAGACATAAATCAAACCATAGCACAAAGGATATACCATCGGAAAACCCTCTACTTATTAAGAGGATAAAAAACCTAGCAAATGATCTTAGAGTATGATTGATAAGTAGTAGAGAATGATTACAACACAATAGAAGATTGATTTCATTGAGAGCACCAGAGAGAGGATACCAAAATGGAACACTGTATCCAACCTACCAAGTGCATAACACTTTAATAACAAGTCAAATTAGGTTTTACAACAAGAATAGAATGGTTGCATGTATTAGCAACTTGTTAACACTTAGAACACTGATCCATATTTAATCATGCACCCGACATGGATCTGGTGTCAAGATGGCACTCCATAATTATCTTCCACAAGAACATACATGCCTTCCATTAATTAACTAACTCTAACTGAATTTTTAACTGATCTGAACTGAATGGAACTATATGCAACTGAATGTAACTGAATAGATATGAATGTAACTGAACAAAACCGAATGTAACTGAACAATAAATCAATGTAACTGAATAGGCCTGAATGTAACTAAACAGAACTGAATGTCACTGAAAAAAACTTAATGTAACTGAACATAACTGAATGTAACTGAACTAAACTGAATGTAACTAAACACAATTGAATGTAACTGAACAATAATTGAATGTAATTGAACATAACTGAATGGAACTAAGTAGTAAGTGAATGTAACTAAATAAAACTAGTTCTTCTCCATCAGTGTTTATTTCCAACAATCACTTACATAAATTATTGATTTGATTCCTTAATTAACTGAATTTTTTTTACCATAACTAATACTCAACTGATATCTAGTCAATTCGAGTTTACTTGGTGGCAACATATGTAATTTGATTTCTCTCTCTTTCTCTGTGCTTATATTAAATATCTCTGCATGGTCCATATGTGTTTTCATTAAATAATCATATTTATCATATTATACTCATAAGATCGTTTCCAAACCTATGATCATTTGTATTACCCCGGATCATATAGTCACAGGCTAAAGTAAATCAGTCTATGGGTATCTAATCCCTAATGGATACTTGTAGCACCTGTTGACCATGAGTAGCCATACATCACATAGTATATCTACTTACATAGTAAATTACACCACCTCACAACATGGGTATATTTGTAGAACTTGATATTACTCACAAGTCTACTATCTTGATATTACTCACAAGACTCAACTTGATATTTATCACAAGCTTTACTCACTTGAGATTACTCACAATCTTTACAACATTACCACCTCAATCATATGATTATAGTTGTAGTACTTGATATTAATCACAAGTCTACTGTCTTGATATTACTCACAAGATTTACAACATCACCACCTCAAACATATGAGGATATTTGTAGGACTTGCTATTACTTACAAGTCTACAATCTTGATATTACTCACAAGACTAGAGAATGGAAAATTAATGCTGTAATCTCAACACTTCATCTCAGCGAGGAAGACATTCTCTGCCATACCAAGCTTATCTTGAAAGTGTTTAAGCTTCATCACAAATTTGCAATCTTCTCATTAATACCTATGTACTGGAACTCATGCTCATGATTTCAATGAAGTAAAACTTCATCTCGAAAGTGTTTTATCATAAAACACATATAGGGTTTTCGATAAATCTTGACTATTGACACCTAATGACTATAGGCTCAAGTCTTTCACCCTAGTAGGTATCATCTTAAGCTACAATTCTCCTCAGTATGTAGTATTATCCACAAACCACATTTTTCTTTTGTAATACACTCATACATACATCTTTCTTTTGTAGTACTAGCCTCAAATTACATCACTTATCTCACGTAAAAACAATAACTGGATAACACAATCAAATAATAGGTTTTCCATGTATCAAATACAATAAAGAGCCTATTCTAATGTACCTAAATGGTACTAAAACATATTCTTAGTAGTAAGCATAAATCACAACAGGTCTGCTCAAAGACCAACCAACTACTTACACAAAGTAGCATCATCTGGATCCAATCCATAATAAAGTTTCTCTAAACTATAAACCATGTATTTTTTAAATCCATCACATACAACATTATACAAGAAATGTGTAATAACATGCATAAATAAATACTTATCTTTTCTTTCACTCTTCAACCTTTGTTGACTTATTGAATATTCTGGAGAAGTTATTTGTGAGGATTCCATTCTCTGTGATGTTCTTCAAGTCATGATAACTTTCTCAGTGATCCTTCTCTTTATAGGTGCAACACCCCAACTACCTATCTGAGAGGTTTTAACTGTTTTCTAATAGTCTAGACTATAAATAGTCTATGAGACTTTTAACCATGTATATTCTCATGTGGATTCTCTCCACAAGCTATCACAACCCTTGGCTGCCTAAGTCATGTACGATGACTAACCACAGGGAACTTTATATGTTTTCACCTATGAAGACACATCAATACTCCCTCTTCAACTAGAGGAGTTCTTATGTTAGTATACCAATCTTGTCCCAAACATAAGATTAATAAGAATGATGGAAATGTTGCTCATCTATGGATATGTACCATGTCTCAAATATAGCTGACTAGAACCCTCAAAATATTTACTGCTTTTCTACATGCTCTATCTAGAGAAACACCTATGATATTGCTCCATCACTATATCAGTCATATTTCATATATCTTTAAAACTCTATTTTACTGATCAAGACATATATGAGTCCACATACACTTGTGCCAAGTAGGTACCACAACACATGCTTTGTACATGTCTATGTACAAAATGCAAAGCACATAATAGATTCTGGGACCTATGAATAACCAAATACGTCTCGAATGACTTGAGATCCTCCAAATATTAAATAAGAATTATAAACTTTCATATTTACCTTCATATGTGTGGCCATGGATTTGTAGTCCATCATCCTGAAACTCTTCAGGCTCTTTTACTACACATTTTTCCTTAACTGAGGAAAATATTTGTTTGGTGACTGCAACACCACTAATCATAAGAATCATAACAAGATTCTTGAATACAGTTCGCATCTTTCTTCTGAATATGAGCATTAAGAGTATCTCCTTTTTACATGAGTTACATCAACCAATTACATAGGTTCCTCAAAATCTAGTGATACTAGAAACTCCCTCTCACCATGTAAATGTGAGAATCATAATATGGGTCCTCCATCATGGAGACTTATGCTCATGTATACATGAATCTATTTATTTGACACATGAATCTAAATAAGATAGAATATATTCAGGAGTTTTCACATCTATCATAATATAATTAAGCCATCTATTTTGTCTACTTCCCAAGAGACATAGGAACCTCCCGAATTGTTGTCTTTCAGACTCATCCATCGAAATGAATCGACATTCATTTCCTTCTCTACTTATAGGTAAGGGAACATCCCTGCAAGAAAAAATATTCTCATGGTTAGAACCATTTCATACTCATGAATTTTATTCACATGAAATACTTTCAATATACTAATAAAGATTTACCTAGTTATGTACAAGTATTGACCAACCAATTTATCATAACCCACTATAATCTTATGTACTAATATGCATCCCTATATCATTCCAAAAATACATTTTATGAAATAAATATACAACCCCATGTTCATATCTCATGAGGTAAGCATGAAGCCCTCTATCTAGCCAATCATGTAGTGTTATGTTCACAGTTTGTGAAACAATCATGCTGCCATAAATCTCATGTATTATGAATGATGTTTTCAACCTTATATAAGTCCTACATAAGTCTTATATCAGTATGTATATCATCTTGCAAAAATTGGACTCATGACATTGATAACATTCCAATAAAAATAGGCACAACAATGTATATGCTAAACACAATTCCAACTCCAGGAATACAGATTTCAATAAAACAAACATTAGAGGAAATTTAAACTCAAAATGGGCCTCCTAAGGAAAATTAATAAAATAATAGTTAAAATAATAAAATAATATTTATTAATTTTGCAGGAAGAAAAGAAAAGACTACTTTTTTGTTCGTATTTTCGACATTTCTCCCTGTGTTTTTACTCAAATTTCAATCGAGAGAGATTGTTAGATGTAGAATTAAATTATGCATCCAATGTGTACCCACCCGACATACTTCTGATGGGCCCCTCTACCCCAAAAACAAGAAATACCTGAAAAAAAACGTGATGATGATGTCATCATCACGTTTTTTCAGGTATTTCTTGTTTTTGGGGTAGCGAAGCCAGTAAAAAGTATGATGCATGGGTACCTGTTGGATGCATAATTTAAATCCGCATCCGACGAGCTCTCTTGATCGAAATTTGAGTAAAAACACAGGGAGATATGTCGAAAATACGAACAAAAAAAGTAGTTTTTTTTATGATACCTATCCCCAAATTTATATTAAAAATTTGTTTAAGACATGCTCCGTTTTTTAATTTTAAAGCATTTTGATTGGCTAATACATGATGACATGGAATTTGTATTATTTTTCGAAGGCCGATTTTAAATTGAAATTTCCTCTAATGATCTGATTTTATAAAAGCATGTGATATTTAAATAATCATGCAGCCCAAAATTCATATCTCATGAATCAATCATGCATCTCTATATTTATGAAACAAGCATGCAACTCTATATTCATATATTTATGAAACAATCATGCATGCTCTATATTCATATTTTATAAAATAATGATGCATTCCCTACATTCATATCTTATGAACAATCATGAACCCTCTATATTCATATTTTATAAAATAATCATGCATGCTCTATATGTATTCATATATTATGAACAATCATGAATCCTGTATATGACTGTAATGAAAAAATTCAAAATCATATAGATCTAAATAGCATATAATAAAATATTTGGGTACTTATATTTGTATTCTTTTGCATTCTCCTTCTTTATCTTTGTGGAGATTACTGTAGTCCCTCAGTCTTGGCCTCATTGCAAATTTGAGTGCATGCAGGAGGTAGCAAATCTCTGCATGGAGAAACTAGATTCCATGCAATCTGAAGCAAATATTCTTCTTTTAAAGAAAAATTCTTCCAATGATAATCCTCTTCTTTGAATGAGATATCAAATCTATGAGGCTCTCATCATACACAAGATCCATTGCATAATGATAATATCCAACTTACAGTTCTTGGGGTTTTTCAATCAATTGATCCACTTTGGGAAAACGTCCATAACACGAATTCTGAGAATTTCATATTCAAATACCTGGTTGTATCTCTCAAAAAATTTCATATTTTTGAAATATTATTGCAATGAATATAAATCGTCCCATTTTGGAAGTGGGTTTTCAACAGTTCTGTCTATTTCCTCATGGATTGATCAAAATGTCTCAACAAAATTTGTTTCCTGAAAAGTGACGAAAATGGTGAATATTGGATTTCTCTTTAATTCACCCTGGATAAAGAGTCCTCACTCACTGAGGTCAAGTAAACATCTAGATCATTCTCCTCAGGAATGATTCACACTCTTTCCTTCATTTTAGAATTATCCTCAAATTGGTCTTCCGGTTGGATGGATATTGATGCCATGGCTCCAATATCTTTGCTCAATACTTCTCAAGATCATGTAGGATTTATTTTCTTTCACAAACTAAGCTCTTGCACACCCTTTCTCTGAGTCAATTTTAGTGATTGAGAAAAATATGAAGAAAATTGAACTTTAAAAACTTTTAATCCATAATAACAGTTCATATAAATCTCATCAATAATCCAAAGACATAAATAAAACTATAGAACACATGATATACCCTAGGAAACCCCTCTACTGATTTATAGGATAAAAAAACAAGGAAACAATCTTAGATTATGATTGATAAGTGGCAGAGAATGATTACAACACAATAGAAGATTGCTTTCACCGAGAGCACCAGAGAGAGGAGATCAAAATGGAACACCGTATCTAACTTTCCAAGTGCATAACACTTTAATAACAAGTCAAATTAGGTTTTACAACAAGAATAGAATGGTTGCATGTATCAGCAACTTGTTAACACTTAGAACACTGATCCATATTTAAACATGCACCCCACACTGATATGGTTTCAATATGGAATTCCATAATTATCTTCCACAAGAAGATATGTTCCTTCCATTAATTAACTAAATCTATTCGAGTTGTTCACTGAGCTGAACTGAATGGAACTATATGTAACTGAATGTAGATGAATAGATCTGAATGTAACTGAACAAAACTAAATATAACTAAACAGTAACTCAATGTAACTGAATAGAACTGAATGTAACTGAACATAACTAAATGTCGCTGAACAAAACTGGATGTAATTGAACATAACTGAATGGAACTGAATGTAACTGAACGGAAATGAATGTTACTAAACATAACTGAATGTAACTGAACAATAACTAAATGTAACTAAACAGAACTAAATGTGACTAAACAATAACTGAATGTAACTGAATAGAACTAGTGCTTCTCCATCAGTGTTTATTTCCAACAATCACTTGCATAAATTAAGGATTTGATTCCTTAATTAACTAAAATTTGTTTACCATAACTAATACTCAACTGATATCTAATCAATTCGATTTTACTTGGTGGAAACATATGCAATTTGATTTCTCTCTCTTTCTTTGTGCTTATATTAAATATCTATGCATGGTCCATACGTGTTTTTATTAAATAATCATCTTTATAATATCATACTCATAAGATTGTTTCCAAACCTATTATCATATGCATTACCCTGGTTCATATAGTCACATGCTAAAGTAAATCACTCTAGGGGTAGCTAATCCCTAAAGTAGACTTGTAGCATTTGTCAACCATGACTAGCCACACATCACATAGTATATCTACTTTATATAGTAAAGTATACCACCTCAGAACATGAGGATATTTGTAGAACTTGATATTACTCACAAGTCTACTGTCTTGAAATTATTCACAAGACTCGGATTAATATTAATCACAAGCTTTACTCACTTGATATTACTCATAAGTCTATTGTCTTGATATTACTCATAAGACTCGGTTTGATATTACTCACCAGCTTTAAAACATCACCACCTCAATCATATGAGGATATTTGTAGGACTTGATATTACTCACAAGTCTACAATCTTGATATTACTCACAAGACTTAGGTTGATATTACTCACAAGATTTACAACATCACCATGTTGATCATATGAGGATATTTATAGGACTTGATATTACTCACAAGTCTACTTTATTGATATTACTCACAAGACTAGAGAATGACTCTTGATTCTATAATCTCAACAGAAATCATATGGATAGAAACAACTTTTAAAATATGAGTACGAAATTTTAACAGAAGACTCCCATAAGTGAAGATTCTTTAAGAAGTCTTAATCCTATGTTCTGATATTATGGGATAGAAGACCCTAAAAGTGGAACATTGTTCACAGAGTTAGAATTGTTGTGAGGAGATCAAAACATCAATTGGTCGATGGTAACAATATTTCCTTAGTGTGGAAAATGAAGTAACAAAAAACAAAAGATGCAACAATGTGCATATCATAAAATGAGTTCCCTCCCAGTAAAATATTATAATGTAATGTTGCATCAACAACTTCAATATGAATCGATACATACTTGCCTCCCAACTCTACAGAAAAAATATTCCAATAATCCATAAGGTAGGAATCCACAACCATCAAAAGATTTCAAAGTAGTAGGGGAACGATTGATCTTATAAGAACCAATGGCTCTCCAACAGAACAACGACATGGAAAAAGTAGAGGTTTCTTTGTCCAAAATGATATGATGGATATTTTTCCCACTTACTTTCATAGTTATTTAAAAAGAAATTTGGTGAGAAAGCCTCAACCTAAAATATTCCATAATAAAAGTAATGATCTTAGAAGTTTCTGACTCCATGGCTCAAGGTACTGGATACATGTTTTTTCATTACATCAAACATGTTTGGAGTATATTAAGAGAGAACATAGCACAAGGGGGCTTGAGACAAATCTTCAACAATGTTGTAATATTGAGCAGCACACGTGCTAGGATTTAAAATTGACTTCCGAATAATACTATTTGGTGGATGGAATTCTATGTTAGAAACTAGTTTTTCAATTTCAAGACAATTTGTAAGAGGTGGAGTGGAAGATGAATATTTGTCTATAGAAATATCTTCACCCTTTTTCTTTGGTGGTAAGTCATAACTCTGTGATTGAGTTGCCACATGAACCATTTCACTAGCCATCATTTTAACTTCTTTAGTAGAAGAAGAAGGTCCATGCAAGGATTTCTGGTTAATCAATTGTTGTTGTGTAGGGAAAGGAATAGTTAACGATGCCCAGGTGGATGTGTTCCTAATAAATTTATTAATCTCTTCATGACGATGACATTCTTTTGCAAAGTGATCACCCCCACATATAAGGAAATGAAACTTAATCTTTCTTTTATATTTTGATTCAACATTAGTAGTTTGTGTTTTGGTATATTTCTACTAATTCGTGGGTTTTTTGTATTTTCCTTTACCCTTTTTCTTATTTCCAGATGGTTCTGAGGATTTCACTATACTGAATTCAGTGGAAAGAACAAGAGTGGAAGTAGTCTTGGTATTTGAAATAGTCTCGTTATATTGTGAAGTTGAAGGACTTTTATTTTTCATCAATTTAATCATAGGTTGTGTTTATGCAAAATATACCATGTAATTAGAGGGTGGTTCTAAGGATGGTCTCGAAGGATATGAGGTGGGATGAGGAGCATTTGGAATTCATACATAGTTCGTGATTGTGAATAAACCAATTCTAAGTATTGTGCATGACCAGTTACTTGTTCTTCTGTCAAGGAACCTCCCATAGAGGCATATCTAGAAATGGGTGGAAGAAGAGATTTTGTAAACCAATGAACTAACAATTTATCAGGAATAGGAGCTTTGATTAATCTACTATGTCATATCCAGTCATCAGAAATGTGAGTGGAAAAGGATTGTTGAAGCAAAGTTAAAATACTTGTACCTATATTCATACCTAATTGGTAATATAAAATGTGTAAGGACTGACATTTCTAGGTAATTAAAATCACCGAAAGAGTGTTGTGGAAGTTCGATGTACCATTTGGAAGCTATCCTAGTAATATTTTGTTGGAAAATAATCAATCGTATAGAATCATCCATCAAGGAGTTGGATGAACACTAGATATGGAAAGTCATAACATGATTTTTGGGGTCTTCTCCTTTCTTTCCATCAAATTTGGGTACATCTGATGATAATTTAGCAAGTATAAATGACAAAAAAGGATCATGCATCATGTGGCCACTACTTAGTTTGGACAAGTCAGGAAAATATAAGGTTGCTAAAAATGGAAGTTTCCTATTCGGTTGGGGGTAGTTATAATATTGATAAAGCATATGAATACAAGTAGGGTGATTAGTTGGTTGTGGTGGAATAGTATAGCCTTATTGACCACTCGTGTGTCATTGTTGGTAAAATGGAGGATTCAGAGCTAAGAGCTGAGCAAAGGAAACAAATTATTGAGGAATATTACCTACAATAGGTTGTAACATTGATTGGTGATACCTCTTGGATAAGGTTTTACACAAATTTATCATCATTATCATATTATGAGAATCAAACATCAGAATTTGCCTCAAATCCTCAAGTTGTGAAGTTGAAAATGGGTCAGGATTAGTGATTTCATGCCTTTGTCCACCACCGCACTTTCCTTGTGGAAAATGAGTGTTACCCCTTTGCACAAATCCTTTTTTTCCTTAAACAATAAGTAGTTCCACTGCCACTTTCCTTCATACAATGAGCGATGCTCCTTGGGTAACGCTTTGTCTCAGTGGACATAGAGAGGTGCTCGAGTTCTAAATGTAAAAAAAGAAGCTTCAAGAGGCTTCTCGAATCTTGTCTTTGTGGAAACCCCATCCCTAGACTTATGGACCATATGGACTCAATATCCATCCTTGTAGGATCTCCCCTCCACCTCAACCATGAGATCCTTAACTTCCTCTATCCTCCCATGGCTATAACTATTGGCTCACCCCCCATGGGTAAAGGAAGGAATATCATGTTACAACATCAAAAATCTGGCCAAATATAGCCAAGCAGAGTGAGCATTTGGTAGAAAAGTTTGAAGCTTTGGAGGCAAAGTTTACTTGAGAAGAGAATTCTCAACACTAAGGATTTGGTTGTAATTTCTCTCTATATTTCATTTATGCAATAAAACTTCCTTTCCCATGAATCATATTGTGTATGAATTACTTCTTTCATTATTCAATTCCTTAGTCATCAACATAGGACCATAGATTGAATTTGGTACTTTAATATTGTATATGCTTTGTTGTGTCCCTTTTGAAGGTTAATATATGGAGACCAAACACTTCAAAATCCAACCTATTACAAGTTGTGATAGGTAAACGAGTTCATTCATGTCATCTATTTGATCTTACAGAAAGTAATTTTAGTTGTTGTAACTCCTTTTCTCTAGCTCTGAGTGTTTCAGGCTAGGGAAACAAATTTTGTCTGTAGAAGGTGAGTATTTATGGTAACAAATATGGTAACCATACTGGGGAGAGTGTTATAACTTCTTGTTATTATGGGTTCTTTCCTTGCTTTGAAATTCAATTTATTAATTGATAAGATCTACTAGTTGATTAGTTAGATTTGATTCAAAATTGATTAGATCTGCTTAGATATGTCCTGATCTACCTCATATGCTTTAATTCCTTGCTTATAATTTTTATTTGATCCTGGTAATTGATTATTAACATCTTATTTTATCTCTCTTTATCTTGTTCTGAAATCTACAAGTGCCAGTGCACCTAGGAAGTTTTGTAAGAGAGACCACCACACTTTCTTTAGAGGCAATAGGTGGTGCCACCACATTAATCCAGTGGACAGAGAGTGGTGCCACTGCTCTGTTCATGTTGGGAAAATGAAGTGATGGATCAATAATGCTTTGTACTCTGCTTCCAAACAATAGTGCTAGGTAGATTTTTTTAACCCAACATGATATTAAGACTTGGGATTTGTATTTTAGTTTTTTGAAGTTGATTTGGCTTGGATCTAATAGTTTCATCTATGGATTGAAATCTGGAAATTTTGTTAGGATTGATTAGGTTACACCTTCAAGAACTAGTTGGATTGTCTTATGAGCCTCTTGTCTTGTTGATATTTTGTTTAGGAAGAGCTTTGAAAAGAAAGTGTTTATTCATATCTCTGAACGTTTCTTATTCAATTGAAATAAAGTAGAGTTACTTTTAGTTTCTTCATAGTTTAATTTAAGATTGTTTTCATTTTTTATTTTCAAACATTGAGAGAAAGGTCTAGGTCAATCTTAGGTACGAGTTGGTAGAGACTTGATTGGTATTACATACTTTCGAGTGCTTACATTCTGTTTTCTTCTTAAGTATTCTTACTCTCAAACAAAAAGAGAAGTGCGTTGTTTGCATCTTATTTTCACTTTGGAGAAGTTTGAGAAATATGGTGTTTTCAGTAGTCATCATAGTGTTTCTATCAAAACGAGATCTTGTCATTTTCCTTTTCAAAAAATTTCATTTTGAATTCATGATGTGGTTGCAATAAGTTTCAAAGTATAGTTTCATATTTTCATTCTTCGGACTTATTCATTTTAGATAAGTAGGAACAGAACCTCTATCTCTTCCTTAAGTAGGGAATTTCGTGAAAAGTGAAAGAAAATATTTGCAACATCATTTTAATTTTCATTACTCACTTCATGCATTCACCTAATCACAAAAGATAAAATCAAGTGCTAGTATTAGGTTAAAATTTGTAGAAAGGTGTTATAGGTTAGAGATGTGTTTCGAGGTCTTTAAGCGTAGGATTTTTTGTTATTTTCTTGCACTACATCCTGAGGATCATGTGGTTATTCCATGTATTGCAGGTATATAGAATGACCTTTCACATACCCTTGAGGTATATAGAAAGGTACTTTACATACTTAGTGGTATATCAGAAGGCCCCTTTCAAATGATTGTGCATTATAAAACACTACTATAGAGTGGAGCTCCAATGTACCTTCTGGATATAGGGAGACACTTTTAGGGATCTTAAGACCATCTTAGGATAGACCTTTTGCCATCCTATCACCATAATACACCAAGAAAAACACTCACGGAGATTACTACGCACATACCGTCCAGGTAGTCGGGTATTAAGGAAAGGGTACGGTCCCAACCGTCCTTGTCACGATCTACTGTTGGACCCTAATGTATATATTGAGTTGTGGTAGTTTGACAATCTTGTGAGGATCCTGAATTTTTTACCACTCCTATAACAAGTTATGATTGTTTCTTTAGCTTGAGTAGTGTTTTATTTTCCTAATTAGATAGAGATTTCACTTTTGAGACTAGTTTTATTTTCACAAACTGACTGATTTCCCATGGAGGATGTCCCATCAGTTACAAGGGTTATCACCAGAAAATCCTTTGAATCCTTTGACTTAACCTCTCATGGAAATATACATGGAGAAAAATTATGAGGCGGGTCATGCTTATATTCCTAAACTGGAAGGAGTTCCAATTGAATAGGAAGGATTTGAATCTGCTCTTCTAAATTCTCCAATGATGGACCTATCAAGACCACCATTAGTAGAGAAACCCTCCTCTAGGAATGCATATTTTTTCGTCCCAGCTCCTTCTCGAGCCGTGTTTAATCAGTTTCAGCCTGATGAAATTGTAGCTCCTATATTTGGACCTAATGCTCCATTTTGGGAAAATTCCCTTTGTCAATATATCTCTTAGTTTGGTACTATTAGTACCATGAGTGTGTCTAATATGGATTTGAACCCAAACAATAGAAGACCCTTTCCCTACCTTTTACCTAGTGATAATTTAGGTAGGTCGTTAAATCTTCCTTCTAGTGCTGTTCCAAGAAACGCTCCATCCACACCTACGCTGCATAGAATTCCCACTCCTTCAAGAGTGCCACTGTCAGCTCATAATCCTTTGTCGAATTCAAATATGGGAGGAATTTCTATGCCTCCCATAGTTTTGTCGAATGTTGGGAGTGAGTTTCTCCCTACTACATCCCAAACAACAATAGGATATGATGTACCTATACTGGATAATATTTCACATTCTCCCCCTCCATATTTTGGACCTAGTGGTCATGGTGGTCATGGTCCTATTGGTCCGTCTTTGTAGCCTCCTACATCAGCTTGGGTCCCTCCGCAACAACTTAACATTGGTAATCAATACCTTAGCAGGGAATAATACAATAATATTTTATGTCTCTCTTATCTTGGATGAGTTACTAATAAGTGGGATCAACCTATTTATGGACCTCAAGCTGGAACTAACTAGAAACAACCACCATTTATGGGTCAAAATGCTCCCAACTATCAACAATTTGGTGGGTTTTATGACTAACCTCAACAGACCTTTGGTCCTGTTGATTCCTAGAAAATTCCCAGGTACCGATAGTAGGGATTCTCCCTAGTAATTGATCCCAATTAGATCATACACCATTTTGTATGGGGAATCTGTCTGGTTAACAATTCGACTACCGTAAATTAATGTGTTGTAATGTTTTATCAGTTACAGCCCTATTCACTATTTATGTTGTTTTATTTAATTAAAATATGAAATGAAAATTATTAACCTAAATGCATGTAGTTGAAAAACAGAAACCTCACAAGTGATGTGCAGGTTCTTACCTCTCATCTTACCATTTAAGCCTTGTCAATTACCTTTTAAATATAAGACTAAGCTAATCTATTCTATTCTAGTTTACTCTATCCCCATAGGGAGAATATTTAAAATTAGAGAAATGTACTGTAATTATTCCTACCAATATCACATATAGTTTTTTTAATTTCATATGCATATTCACAACATAAATAATATCAAAGAAATCTATGACACAATAAGCCATTCATTACTGATTTCATACACAGATATTTATGTAGAAAGAAAAATCATTCATAACCAAAGAATTAATTCAAAGACGTTAGAATGATCTCACAGTTGTACGAAAACAAGAAGAAGTAACTCCACATAGTAAATTCCACGCATCCCAAAAAAATTCCTGTGCAGGCCTCTCCCAACAAATAGGTCCTTCTTTATTAGCAGAAAATTCAGTTCTCTTACAAAATAGTCCAGCCCTTTTTTGTTCTAGAAAATGTCCTCTCTATATACTTCCTATCTCTATTTAGTGACCTGTTGATGCATGGAAAATACCAGGCACTGACATTAGGGATTCTACCCAATAACCATTCCTAATTAGATCGTTTACTGTTTGGAATGGGGAATACGTCCAGTTAGCAGCCCTGCTACTGTAGAATTAAAAGAACGTTTTAAATCTGTTTTACCGGTTGCTTCCTAGTCCATCGTTTATGTAATTTTATATTTTAAGATGAAGTGCAAGTTCCTAGACTAAATGCAAGTGACCGATGAGTAAGAGACTCACTAGAGATGCCTAGGTTCTTACCTCCTGTCTTACCGCTCTTGCCTCACAATCACCTCTACGAAGGCAGGAAAAAAACTAATATATTCTAATATATTCTATATAACCTATACCTAGGGGAGCAGAGATTATATTTAATTGAGTAACGTACTGTAATGTTGCAAGTGGAATTCTACAGGTAGCTTTCAGATTCTACATACATAATTACAGCATAAAATATAAACAAAGGTAGCTATGTTTTATTAACACATTCATTACTCATTCATATGCATGATATTTCTAATATAAAATCAAATCATTAATAAAACATAGCATTAATTCCACAAGTTATAATGATCTCACAGTTATGCAGCAGGCTAAAACAAAAATAGTTCAACATTCAGAAATCCACATAATCCATTTGGAAACTCGTACAATCCTTCCACCAGCAAAATTTGGTTCTCTTTATTTATAAAATAAGTAGTTCGCATACAAATAGCTTCAGAATATGTGCACTAGAAAAATTCCTCTCTAATATCTACTCCTATTTATACTTTTACAAATGACTGTTGGTTTACCGCTGCCCTTTGGGTTTATTTGACTCTTCGATTTACAAAATTTGTCTTCTAGTGTACCACACTAGGAAAATAGAAATAAAATACGATAATTTACAAAATTGCCACATGTAAGAAAAACAAACTTAGGAGGGCCCAACTGATCCTCTAGTGAAAACTTTCCATCCAATAGATTCTTCTTTGATGACTTGATAGTCCACTAGCTCTAGTGACCATGCATTTACTTCATGTTTAGCTAGTTGAGATTCTATTTCTTTCACCTTTGGTGAGGTCTACATTAACAACTCTTCAAAAGTATATTTATGAATTGAAGCTTCAATAACCCAGATTCTGATTTCTTCAATACCAATGCTTTTGATATTTTTAATGCTTTTCTCATTTGTTTGCAACTTGTCCTAGAGATTCTTCAAATGTTGATTTTTTTCTAGAAAATCCTGAACCTAGGTTTCTACTGAAACTTGACATCTATTGTGTGTCATGCACATTTTCTTATAGAATTCCTTACACTTTTTCACAGTCTTTTCAATTTCTATGTTCAATCTTGTTGCTTTGTTGCTGCTGAAATCCAAGAGTTCCAACTCCATATTCAATCCTCCTGTAGTCTCTTGGGGCATGTTGTCAGGAAAAACTGAATTGGTTTCAATCTAAGCTAGATGACTTTGCACAAGTTCAACAAACTATGATAACCTTTTCCTGAACTCCGATGAGTCATTTTCTATCCCCTTCAGTCTAGCCTCTATCTTCTTAATCTTATATATTTCTTCCGCAAATTTCAACTGAACATGGTTTATTTTTCTTTGCAACAAACAAGCTTGACTACAGAATGGAGTAATATTGGGCTGCTTTTCATTAGCTATCTTGAGTTATTTCTCTAGCATGTTGTTCTATGTCTCTAGTTCTTTTGATCGCTTGTTGGTTGTAGATTTCTACGTTTCCAACTCTGGAATATTTCTTTCAAGATCCCTATTTTCTCCCTTGGTGATTGCAACTGACAATATTAATGCATCCTTATTCAATTCAAGAAATTGGTATCCCTTCTTGAGGCTCTTAAACTCTGAGAAAGTATCATCATGTTTTCATTTTAATTCTTGTCCCTCTCCCCTTTATTTTATCATAGTTTCCTTCATCTCGGACATTCTTTCTTTGTAATTCTCAACATCCTCTACCATATTACTAACATTATCTATGTTAGCTTGTGCTACTGCTACACTTGCCACTACAAGTAGTTGAGGGTATTTATTTATCCCTTGCATGAATGTCTTCTCTGTCACCATGAATTCTATAGGTTTATCAGCTACTTTCAACCTCTTCTCCGTCCTTCTTACAATTATTTTCTTCTTCTGGTCAAAGAAAATTGTGTCTAAGTTATCCACTGCATGCTTATGATATGGGATGAATGGTACAAATCCAATATCTACCAGGAGAACTTCACTTCCTATCATTGTGCTATTTCATGGGACAAAGGAATCAACTGGATTGTCATGGGCTTGGTCATGCTCCATATTCTATATGTCTTGGTTGTCCCGCTCCTTCCTTTTGAGTTCTTCAACTGCCTTTTCTTCCTCTTCTCTTATTCTATCAGCTGATTCCTTTTACCTCCTTTCTTATTATTCCCTTTTCCTTTGGGATTCTTCATCTTTCTTCCTTTGTTCTTCTTCTTCTTTCTTCCTTTGTGCCTCCTCAACTATTAATTTCTCTTCTTCTTCAACTAACCTTCAAGCTTCTTCTTCCTTCTTCTTAGCAACTTTTCTTTCTATTTCTGTTGTTCATAGGTGCTACTGCTACTGCCTTTGCCTCCCATAGTTGTGATTTTCTTCTGGAACTTTTTGTTCAAAGAATTCATGTTACATGCATTTTGTTATACCTTCTCATCCTTGTCAAAGTGATTGGAGTATTCAAAATGTACCCCTACATATACACAGTATTTTGAAACTTTATCCCAAGCATCGTTTCTGTGGAAAATTTTCTCCCCGAAATGAAAGTTTTCTAGTTCTTTAACAAAGTCAAGTGCACTTTTCACCTTGGTAAATTTATAACTACTAATGAAAAAGGGCAGTGGTTAGTAGAAACCCTTCTTCATATCAAACAATAAGTTACCGAAATTGCTTATGTACAACTGACTTACCACCTCCTCATGGAAGACATAATCATTGACGTATCTTGGAAATAGTGAAGGACCCAATGATCCTCCATACATTCTCAAATGCAAAAAATCCTTGGAGAAAAAATAATCTCCATACTCACTTACAGTCTCTAATGCTGCTTCAGACATGGAGTTGCATTCTTCAAGAGAAATCAGCTCGTAAATTGGTATCTGAAAATATTCACAGATAGTCTTGTAAAAACTGAAATACTTGTGTGCGCACAAGATTTGATATGTGGAGTACACAGGAGTCCTAGAGAGATCCCAATCACAATTTAACTTTTGGAATGGGTGTGTGAACAAGATACAATCAATAAAAAAGGAGCTCATGTAGAACTCATATTTCCATTGGGTCATACCTCCTAATGCTCCAACTATGCATGATGGCATGATATTTTCCATGATGCCTTCTCAGTTGAAGATAGTTCCCTACATGGTTACATGATATATCAGCGATATCCAAATTATCTTATAAAGCCTCCCATTTTTCCTGTTGAAAAATTGATTTAGCATCAGTGATATGAGTCGGTATGAGGTGAACAAATTGGAAGTATCGTATTCTCCTGATACTTTATGGAGAAACTACTTCTCGAATGTCATCATTCGCTTAACACAATTAAGCACATCCAAATCCAGATCCTCTACCCATTTATCTGTCATAAAAATCTAGCATGCTAGAAGTTTGCAAGCTTTGGCAATGTAGGAGGGGCATAAAGAAGAAAAAGGAGTATTTTTCGTGTTTGTCACAATCATAGTAGCTGCATCCTCCTGAGATAGAATCCAACCGATAACTCCGGCAAAAGGGAAAATATCAGCACGTGTAGCCAATTTTGTGATGGTGGATCTTTTGTTGTTTACATACAATGGTATGTCTTCCAAATCTGCATCTAGAACAGTATTGTCTTTGATCATCTGATAAATATTCCCCCATTTAAATTATTTCTCAACCCTTGTGATAGAATTCATGTCCTCATAAATAATTTCCATTTTGGACACACTCTCTACATCTCGGTCATCTCCTATGGCCTGAGCCTTATTTCTCGCTTTCTTTAGCATGATGTTGCACGAGGATTGAGACTGCAAAATAAACATATCAAGTCATGTCTTAGACTTACTGTGATCAAAAGCATGCATGCATCATCAATATAATATACTGATATAAACAAAATATAGAGTGTATTCAGTATTGGATATGATGGAGAACCATAAACCGTATTTACCAAATCATGTTTGAAAATATCAATAGGTTCTATGATAAAAAAAATATTATTATGCTCTCCAAACACACTAAGGTGTATATCAGGTCAAGGATCAGTTCAAAAACAAGCTCCACACACCGCAATGGGGTTTAGACTCCTGAATCTGAAAATCGTTCTACATACTGCCTAATAGGGTTTAAATACATGCTTGACCCACACACAAGTCCTTACAGATAATCCTTTCGAGGCTTCCTTTATCTGAAGAAAATGAAAAAAACTATGGTGATTTAGTGAACCTAAGTAACTTGAAAACTAGTCCTCCTTCCCAACCTGAGGACAAAATATGAAAACCCTAAGCCAACCAGAGGTGGTACCCTCCTCTCTTTTTGTATGTCAATATGAACTAGAGGCAACGCAGTCGACGAAATGCTCAACTAGACAAAACCTCACCAATGAAAAATCCTGCCATATCAACACTCATGGCATGAGCGACGAGGACGAGTGGTATGAAGCAGGTGATAAAACCCCCTATGACCATGCTAGCAAAGTAAAACAAAAGTCCTAATGGTCTTCGAGCCCAAGAATGGAACCCTATGATGCTGGGAAAGGTTTTTTTAAACACTCTGGCCCGGGAAAATCTCTGCCCCATAAATGGTAATCCCTAAATCACCATTTTACCCAACCAATTCTACCAAAATAAAACCGTGATGAGTTTCGAGGCCTACCTGGAAAATAGAGGCGTGGAGGCTGGTGAACAAACGAGCTCAAATGGTCTGTAGAAAATCCAAATGGAAATCTTCAGTTGGATGCGTTCAAAATGGAAAGTGATGAAAATCCTCAATCCTCCCATGACTTATATAGAAAAAACATAAAACCAACATTAAATGCCCCTGCTTAGTGGCTTAATGACCCACAGGTGAAAAAGGTCGTTTGGTGCCAAAGTGATAAGCCTCATCGATAACTCTTCAAATCTGCAAAGAATACCAAGTCTCCCATGGCCATATCGGTTGAACTCATGAAGTAGTTCCGATGTTATCTGATGGCTACAGGAAACTCTTACCGATGATAAGACTATCGACAATTTCCTTGTAATCTTAATCGAGGTGAAAAAAAGATTAACCGCAACGGTGTCATTCCAACGTTGGAGTTTTTATGACACCATCATAGAATCAATAAAAAATCCCGCAAAACCTTATCGACAAAACTATGGGAACTTCATTGGCTACAAATGATTAGTTTTGTTGGATGTATTTACATGAAAACAAGGGTTATGACGATGTCATTGGCAAGACTTCCAAAAAATTTCTGCATAAAGGCACATAATGTCGGCTCCCAAGACTGAGTTTCGTTGACGTATCGTTCACCCCAACACAATGTTTCGAGACAAAATAAAACTAAGAAAAACATATGGAAAGAAAGAGTTCCTTCGACATGTCGTCCATACTCGGTGAGTTCAGACAACATATCAAGTGAAAAAACCGAGTTTTAAATTTGACAAAAAACCTTTTGTAACTTGTGAAAAAATAAACTAAGTCATGGGAAGGGTCATCAGAGAGCAAACGTAATCTAGGAAAGTTGAAAAGCTAAGAATTCTAAGGAGGGGCCCTAAAATCACAAAAACATTGGGGTAGTGGTTGCAGTATCAATAATTAGTGAGTGGCTCGTGAACACAGATCAATGAAAAAAATTATTTTCAAAACAAAGACTGCTAAGTCAGCCATATTTCAATATTATTTAAGAGTCCAGAGTTCTCCAGGAATGTAAGATTTAGAACATTACATTGATTGTAGTCCCTCAGCGTATGGTAACTAGGCTGAGAATTCCTGATAACTCTCTAGGTGAAAAAATATGAGATTCATTTTACCTCTATATTTGGTTGCTACCAGATATGACACCATAGCATATTGGAAGAGTTAGACATATGCATTCGTTTGTTCCTCATTCCCATGCCTTTTGCATTCTTTTGATTCTTAAGACTTTTTTATTTTGAGTCTTCCTGGATTGCTTCTTTTATATTTGAGATTTGATTTAGGTTATTCCATCCATACTGTCCTTTTGTGTGAGTGATAATTTTTTTAGATCACGGATGGAGAAGAACCTTTTGAGCAATCTAATCATTTTATTGATTTATGTCTTCAGTATATCTTTTATATATATATATATATATTTTCTGTTCTGTAATTTTGAATCTTTTATAATAAGCCTTTTGGCTTACATTTTGTGGCATGGGATTATTTTGAATACCATACACCTGTCCATTCTACTTCCTTTCCTTGGGTCTCTTGTGGCGAGCATCCTAGAATAGATATTAATGCACAAGTGGATGGAGCCCCAAAATAGTATTCTAGACTTCATCTACCTCAGCCATTTTACTGGTTTTAAATAGTACTTCAATGTGTTCTTAAAATAGATTCCCTTCAATTGTCTATCAAATTAAAGAATCTTGTTTTGATAAAAACTTTGCATAGATAACTTCCCATGAGCAGTTCTTGGATTAAAACATTTAGCAGTTTGTTCAGATTCCAATGTCCCCCAGCAACCAAATATTGAGCTTTCTTATTATGAAATAAACAGCTAAACTAAAGCAAATCACTGAAATAAAGCAAATGCTGAAAAAGAATGACAAACAAAAAGTAAATCACCAAAAGAAATAAAACACAACTAAAAGAAATTAGAAACAAAAAGAAAAGGTTTATTTATGTACAAAAATATTCTATGGTACTAAGTGAAATAAGGTTTGAGAACCAAACCATTAACAGGTAGATTCTCTTCCCACCCCTGTAAATCCTGTAACTTATAAGTTAAGGGGCCTAACTTTTCAGCAATCTGAAATGTGCCAACCCATAAGTGTTGAAACTTTGTATGTTTCCCCTTTTCATCATGCAGTTGATCCCACTTAAGGAACAAGTCTCCAACTTCAAAACTTCCCTTCTTGGATTTATTTTTATCAAACTACCTTTTGGCAATCTACTACTGGTGCTTAAATAGCTCTTTGGATTTGAGCCTAGGTTCTTCAAGTTTCAACAATGTATTAATTCAAGCTTGTAAAATATTTCTACCAGATCCTCCAGCGGCTTGGGATAACTAAGAGGATGGGATTAAAATGTTTGGGGTAGGATAACTTCTTTCCCATAAACTTGAGTGTAAGGGGAAACGCCTAAGGATTTCTTGGGAGTGACCCTATCTTCTCATAAAGCATTAGGAAGATCTATATGCCAACTTCTCTGATTTTTTATAACAGTCTTCCTTAAAATTCTGATAAGATTTTTATTCGTTGATTCGGCTAACCCATTTAATTGTGGATAATAATTTGCAGAATAATGCAACTTGATTTCTTTACCACTAGCAAAATCAGTTAGCTTAATTGATGAAAAATAAGATGCATTATAAAAAACTAGTGAAATTGGAACCCCAAACCTGGTCATGATATTTTCTTGCAAGAATTCAATGACCGCATCCTCGTTCACTTTGCGTGACAGAATTTATTCAACCGATCTTGTGAAGTAATCAGTAGCCGTGAGGATATACTTGTGTTTTAATGATGAATTGGGATTAATTTCTCCAATGATTCCAATACCCCATTTGTTTGAATGGCTCCGAAATAATAATTGGTTTCAATGGTCCAACTGCTTTTGCTAGTCTTCCACTGCTTCTCTGGCATATGTCACACTTCCTTACATAAGCATGAGCATTTTTAAACAGTGTCGGCCAGTAATTTCCATCTCTTAGAATCTTGTGGTCGCTAGTGTCTCCTAAAAAATGTCCTTCAGCAGGACCATCATGTAATTATTTAACAACTTTGGAGGCATCCTCTTGTTCTAGGCATCTCAGAAATACCCCATCATAATTCTTCCTAAGAAGAACTCCATAAATTATTTGGTAAGAGGCTAACTTTAAACAAAGTGCTCTTATTTGTTTAGAATTCTAATGTTCTGGTAAATATCTTTGCTGGAGGTAATGTATCAGATCTATGTACCAAGACTCAGGATTTGTAAAGATAGGCCACATATCAATCATATGTAATTCGTCTTCATTTTCCCAAGCATCATCTTCATTGTTTTGACTTTCAACCATTAAATTGAAAATTCCTTGTCATGTGATAATGGTGGCTTCTTTTAATTCCAAGTCATATTCCTGTAATGTTGTCACCCAATTTCCTCTTCATTCACCCAATTCCTTTTGTACGAAAAGGGTTTGGACGGCTGGGTGAGGAACAATTGCCTTGGTCCTATTTTTGATAATGTAAGGCCTGAATTTTTTCACTGCTTTAAATACTGCATACGCATTTTTTTCAATGAAAGGGTAGTTCAATTCAACACCTTGTAACCTAGTGCTCATAAATGATATCGAGTATTCATCTCCCTTTTCTTATTTTTGTGTGAGCACAACTGTGAGTGAGTTATTAAAGGAAAACATGTACATGATAAAATCCTTTTCAAAATCAGGGATTTTAAGAGAAGGTGTGTGAGCTATTTCTTCTTTGATGGTGTTAAAGTCAGCCTTCTCTGTATCGGTCCATTTAAATTGTACACTCTTCTTTATCATTTGTTTCAAAGGTTTTACTATCTATTTTAAATCAGGAACAAACCTTCAAACAAAATTTATAGTACCCATGAATGATTGCATACCTTTTTTATTGCGGGGTAAGGGAATCTAAGGTATGGCTTCTATCTTCTCTGGGTCTATGGAGATTCCCTTTTTAGAAATAATGTGGCCCAACATTTTTCCCTCTAATACTGCGAAGATGCATTTCTAAGGATTTAAATATATGTCATATTTTCAACAACGGTAAAAAATTTGTTTCAGATGAAACATATGATCTTCTCTTTTCTCAGAGAAAATTGTTACATCATCCAGATAAACTACCACATTGTGGCCAATTAAAAACCAGAAATCTAGATCCACTTCCCTTTGAAAAGTGACTCCAACATTGATGAGACAAAAGGGCATTCTTTTGTAAGAAAATGTTCCCCAGTTTGTTCGAAATGTGGTTTTCATCCTGTCTTGGTTAGCTACCAACACTTTATTATAACCAAAAAACCCATCTAATAGGGAGAATAGTTCAGAACCTAAAAAAATTTGTAGGATTTTCTCCATTGGTGGAACTAGATAATTATCTTTATCTGAAGCTCAGTTCAGATTCCTGAAGCCTACGCATAATCGTATTTCACCATATTTCTTTCTTACTAGTACCATATTTTCCACCCACTCTGAGTGTCTGACTCAAAAAGTTATCTTTGCATCAGGTAACTTCTTCACTTCATTTTGGATCAGGGGTTCCATCTTGGGATGCAATTTCCTCAGTGGATGCTGAAACGGTTTCACACCTTCTTTAATAAGAATGACATGTTGGATGATTGAGGTATCATATGTCTTCAAATATTCATATGTCCAAGAAAACAAATCCTTATATTATCGAAACAAATTGATAAATTTGCTTCTTTCTCCCGATGAACAACATTTTCCCAAGTTCACATACTTGGGTTTAGCCTATGTCCCAAGATTAATCAGTTCATACTACATAGATGAACTATTTGTTTTGACATTGGTAGGTTTTTCTAACTTGTTGTTCAAATCAAACATCCCTTCCAATGTCCTTACCCCTTTAGGCATGAAGTTTCCACCTTGAATATTAGCTTGATCCTCTTCATCATCATTTATTAAGTCCTTGAAAGTCTTGTCATTTGTTAAAAACTATATGATTTGTTGATCATCATCGAATACTCTCAAATTTGTGACATTGTTTGGTATAGATGGCCTGAAAATCAAATTAATTGAGAATTTGTTATTAGTGGGCACCAATGTTGTAGCAGAAATAGCTAACAAATCGGCTGTTGCATTTTGCAATCTAGGAATTGAATTGATGTTGAAAGCATTTAAATTTGTTATAAGATCCCAGAATTCAGTTTCGTAACCTTTTAAGTGTGGTGATAGACAATGAATTGTGTTTCGAGCTTCTCTAACAATTACCTCAGGATCACCAAAAAAATTTAAATTTTTTACTTTCAATTCAATGACCTTTTTGAAGCCCTGGACTAGAGATTCATACTCAGCTATTTTATTCGTACATTCAAACTCTATTCGAAAAGAGAGAAAATGTTTGTTCTTTTCAGGATTAATCAGGACACAACATGCTCCTGATCCCTCTTGTGTTTTGGAACCGTCAAAATATAATAACCAAAATCTATCTGCTAAATCTACAGTGTTAGTGTTGCTTCCTAAGTTAGAAACTAAGTTAACTATATTACAATCAATATTATCAGTTCATGAAAAATGAAGGAGTTTGAATTTTGTTTCTGAATCACTATTGGCTTCTTCCTCTTGATAATTTATAGGTTGAAGTTCTATGAAATAGTTACCCAAGACAAAATATTAGAAGTTTATGGGTTCATTTTTCTCTTCCAATTGTGTCACATTGTGTTTCATGTGTGGTTCTCTCATCACCTTAATCGTATTTTGGTTGTTCTTATAGGGAAACCAAAAATGTGACCAATCCATGGCAAAGTATCCATTCATTTTTGCAGACCAGTATTTTCTCAATATCAAACCATATTCCTCTGGTATATCTAACACCATGATTTCTATAAAATGGAAGACCCTCTCATCTGCAAACAACCAAATCAACACATTTTTCATTTCTCCCATTACCTTAACTGCAGACCTATCCAAATGAATGATATTGCAAGAGGATGGTGTAGGTTAACCATTAACCTTTTTGCAGACTGAAAGTGGCATAAGATTAGACAAAGCTCCAGAATCTACCAAACAATTATGCACATTATGATTGAAAATTTCAAAAGACAGTAAAAATGACAAAGTTTGAGATTTAGACTTTCCTCCAATGCTATATTCATTAATGTCTTTATCAAATTGAATGTCATCTTGGTATCTACTGGGTTGTGGATCAAAAACTTCCAGAAGCTTCTTCCTTTACTGAGGTAAATTACACAATTCAAATAAAGAAATATTCGATTTTTTTTCTTGATGTCTTCTACTATGTCGTACCGCATACCATATTGTACTTGACCTTTCTTATTGCTTTGTGTTTTACTCTCCACAAACTTCATAGGATTACTAACTATTGTAACTTTATCTTTTTTGGAGACCAAATCAGAATTAGGTGGTGTTTGGGTATTACTAATAATCTTCTTCATACTTTCTTATATCTTCCTAATCTTAGGCAATAATAAGCTTTCATTCCTTATTGGTCCTTTTTCTCATGGTTGTAACATTTACTGCTAAAAGCTGAATTTCTTTGGAAGGTTCCTCTTCATCTAACCCTGGTGTAGATGCAGAGTCCCTTAAGACCATCGTTGTTTCATGTGATTCTTCTGGTTCATTTGTGTTTTCTTCTTCTACCTCAAGATCTGTTATTGCAACATCCAATATTTGATTAATTAATAAATTCATTGAGTTAATCCTTTGTGGGAAGATTTTTCTAGAATGAGGTTCTTGATGGAAAGTGAATAAATGATCCATTTCTACTTCATTAAAATTCAAAACAGAAGAATTATACACAGGTGGTTGAGATGTTCCACTTTCCTCTCTTTTCTTAAAATAAGGTTTGAACTATTCATTAGAGGAAATTTCAATTTAAAATGGGCATTCCAAAAATAATACAAATTCCATGTCATCAAGTATTAGCCAATCAAAATGCTTTAAAATGCAAAAAGGGAGCACCTCTTAAACAATTTTTTAATATAAATTTGGGAATAGGTATCATAGAAAAAACTACTTTTTTGTTCGTATTTTCGACATATCTCTCTGTGTTTTTACTCAAATTTTGATCAAGAGAGCTCGTTGGATGTGGAATTAAATTCCTCATCCAACGAGTACCCACTTGGCATACTTTTGATGGTCATCATCACATTTTTTCAGGTATTTCTTGTTTTTGGGGTAGCGGGGCCCGTCAAAAGTATGCCAAGTGGGTACTTGTTGGATGAGGAATTTAATTCCACATCCAACGAGCTCTTCTGATTGAAAATTGAGTAAACACACAGGGAGATATGTCAAAAATACGAAAAAAAGTAGTTTTTTCTTTTCTTCCTCAAAAATTAATAAATATTATTTTATTATTTTAACAATTATTTTATTAAATTTCCTTAGGAGGCCCATTTTGATTTGAAATTTCCTCTAATGTCTTGGATGAACTGGCTTCTTTATCCTTTTCCAGATCGAAAATCTTGTTTGATAGCTTTTGTACCATCTTAACCACATTTTCCAATTCACTAGAATGTAGGCTTCTTTAGTTCTAGTTAACAACAAAGGTTTTTAACTGCTAAAAGTCCTCACCTCTTGTTCTGCAGTGTCTTTTTTTATGTTGTCAAGTTCAAATTATACTTTATTTGCTTCTTCATAAGTTTCCACTAAAGAAGGCTTTACTAGTGTCTTGATGAACATTGCTATGGCGGGACAAAGTGGTGAAGTGAAGTATTCTATTAAAGTTTCTTCAATAGGTTTTATTGTAGTACTGAAATTATTCAAGTGAGCAGCAAACCTCTAATTAAAATATTGCACTTTTTATTTATGATCCATCCTTAGAGCTAACAATTCTTTCATGAGAGTGGCGGTGGTTCGTTGACTACCAAACTTGTTCTTAAACACCCTTACAAAACTATCCCAGTTTGCTATCAAAATTTCTTGTAAACCAAAATACCAGGAAGAGGCCTTAGCTTCAAAGATATGTGCAAAGAGTCTGCATACCACATATTCATGCTCCACGGCTAAAAGTTCTAAATCCAAATAAAAACTTTGTAGGTGGTCATCCACTGAAATTCCTTTTCTAGGATCGAACTTAGGTAATTCATTTTCAGCATTCTGAGGCAAAGCATGCAAAGGAGAATCCAGGTTGAGTGGTTTTCTGGCTCTCCAAGATGGTGGTGGATTAGGATTCACAGGTTAATTAGCATTTGGGGGTACATTTCTAACCATGATTCTATGAGGAGTCTATGGTGGAGACTGAACATGTGACTGAAATGGAGACTGAAAGATAGGGGAATTTTGCCCCAACTAATCAAGTGGTTGAACAATATCTTGTATGGAAAAATTCACCAATGCTTCTAAATTCCCCACAAGAATCGAATCTTCCATGTAAGTAGGTACTCTCCTGGAAGCCTTCGTTGTTGGTAATTCAGGGATTGTCTTCAATCCTCCAATTTTCTTCACATAAGAACTTGTATGTCTCCTTAAGTTGTAAATGAATTCAAATGGAACAGGGTAGAGGTGTTCTAAATTATTTTTGTTAGAGCTGACTCTTTCTTCAAAAATGAAATCTTCAGGAAACTTCATTTTAGAGCTATCAACAGTGGAATAGTTTTGAGTAAATGGGTTTCCTCTTCTAGCCATGCATTGGTGCCCCTCCTTCTAGCACCAAAACTGTTGATGCCTGGAAAATCCCAGGTACCAACAGTAGGGATTTTCCCTAATAACCATTCCCGATTATATCGTTTACTGTTTGGAATGGGGAATCCATTTGGTTAGTGGGATGACTACCGTATAATTAAAAGAACGTTTTAAATTTATTCTATTGGTTGCGGCCCAGTCCAACATTTATGTAATTTTATATTTTAAGATGAAATGCAAGTTCCTAGACTAAATGAAAGTGACCAATGAGTAAGAGCCTCAATAGAGATGCGCACGTTCTTACCTCCCGTCTTACTGCTCTTTCCTCACAATCACTTATACGAAGGACAAAAAAATAACTAATCTATTCTAATATATCCTATCTAACCTATCCCCACAGGAGAAAATATTATATTTCATTGAGTAAGGTACTATAATGCTTCTAGTGGAATTCTACAGGTAGCTGTCAAATTCTACATACATAATTACAACATAAAAGATAAGTAAAGGTAGCTCTGTTTTATTAACAAATTCATTACTCATTCATATGCACACAATTTCTAATATAAAGTAAAATCATTCATAAAAAATAGAAGTAATTCCACAAGTTAGAACAATCTCACAATTATGCAGTAGGCTAAAACATAAATAGTTCAACATTCAACAATCTACATAATCCAGTTGGAAACTCATGTAGTCCTTCTTCCAGCAAAATTTGGTTCTCTTTATTCATAAAAGAAGTATTTCTCATACAAATAGCTTCAACATATGTGCGCAAGAAAAATTCCTCTCTAATATCTACTTTACCCCTATTTATACTTTTACAAATGAATTTTGCAATGCCCTTGCCCTTTGGGTTTCTTTGACTCTTCCATTTACAAAATTTGTCTTCTAGTGTACCACACTAGGAAAATAGAAATAAAATAAGGTAATTCACAAAAATTCCACTTGTAAGAAAAACAAACTTAGGAGGGCCCAATTGATCCTCCAATAAAAAATTTCCATGCAACAACTTCTTCTTTGATGACTTGATAGTCCATTGGCTCTAACAACCATGCAGTTACTTTATCTTTATCTAGCTAAGATTCGATTTCTTTAACCTTTGGTGAGGTCTGCATTAACAACTCAAAAAGATATATATGAACCGAATCTTGCACACCCCAAATTCTAATTGCTTCCTCACCAATTCTTTCGATCTTTTGAATGCTTTGCTAGTTTGTATACAACTTATCTTGTAGATTCTTCAAATGTTGATCTTTGTATGGAAAATCTTGAACCTGGGTTGCTGCTAAAACTTGATATCTATTGTGTGTCATGCACATTTTCTTGAAGAATTCCTTACACTTTTCCACAACCTTTTCAATTGCTCTATTCAATATTGTTGCTGTGTTTCTGCTGAAATACAAGAGTGCCAACTCCATATTCAATCCTCCTCTACTCTTTTGGGGAATGTTGTTAAGAAAAAATGAATTGGTTCCAATCCAAGCTAGCTGACTTTGCACAAGTTTTGTGACCTCTGATAACCTTTTCCTAAACTCCAATGAGTCGTTTTCTATCCCCTTCAGTCTAGCCTCTATCTGGTTAATCTTATATATTTATTCCACCAATTTTAACTAAACCTGGTTTATTATTCTTTGCAACAAATAGGCGTGACTGTGGAATGGAGTAATATCGAACTACTTTTCATTAGCTATCTTGATTTGTTTCTCCAGCAGGTTTTTCTATGTCTCTAGTTCTTCTGATCGCTTGTTGGCTATAGATTTCTGTGTTTCCAACTCTTAAATCTTGTTTTCAATATCCCTCTTTTCTCCCTCGGTGATTGCAACTGACAATATTAATGAAACCTCGTCCAATTCCAGAACTTGATATGCCTTCTTGAGTCTCTCAAACTCTGAGAAAGTATAATCATGTTTTATTTTTCATTCTTGTCCCTCTCCTCTTTCTTTTCTCATAGTTTCCTTCATTTGGGGCATTCTTTCTTTGTAATGCTCAACATCCTCTACTAGCTTACTAGCATTATCTATATTAGCATGTGTTTCTTATACGCTCATCATTACAAGGAGTTGAGGGTCTTCATTTGTCCCTTGCATGATTGTATTCTTCGTCGCCATGAATTCTATAGGTTGTTCACCTATTTTCAACCTCTTCTTCGTCCTTCTTACAATTCTTTTCTTCTTCTGGTGAAAGAAAATTGTGTCTAAGTTAGCCACGTCATGCTTATGAGATGGGATGAATGGTACCAATCCAATATATACTGGGAGAACTTTGATTCCTATCATTGTGTTATCCAATGGGACTAAATAATCAACTGGATTGTCATGGGCTTGATCATGCTCTAGATTCTCTCTGTCCTAGTCGTCCTGCTCTTTCCTTTTCAGTTCTTCAACTTCCTTTTCTTTCTCTTCTCTTATTCTGTCAGCTGATTCTTTTTTCCTCCTTTCTTATTCTTCCCTTTTTCTTTGGGATTCTTCATCTTTCTACCTTTTTTCTTGTTCTTCCTTCTGCCTTTGTGCCTCCTCGGCTATTAACTTCTATGCTTCTTCAACTAGCCTTCAAGCTTCTTCTTCCTTCTTCTTGGAATATTCTCCTTTTTGTTTCTATTGTTTAGAGGTGCTACTACTACTTCCTTTGCCTCCCATGGTTGTTATTTTCTTCCTGAAATTTTTGTTCAAAGAAGTCATGTTACATGAATTTCGGTATATCTACTATGCCTTCTCAAAGTAATTGGAGTATTCAAAATGTACCTCTAAAGATGCACAGTATTTTGAAACTTGATCCCAAGCGTCGTTTCTGTGGAAAATTTTCTCCCCGAAATGGAAGTTTTCTAGTTATTTAGAAAATTTAGGGGCACTTTTCACCTTGGTAAATTTATAACTACCAATGGAAAATGGAAGCGATGGGTAGACAACTTTATTCATATCAAACAAGAAGTTCCTGAAATTGTCTATGTACAATTGTCTTACCACCTCCTTATGGATGACATAATCAGTGGTGTATCTTGGAAATAGTAAAGGAGCTCGTGATCCTCCATACAGTCTCGTATTCTCCTGAGAACTTATGGAAAAACTGCTTCCCAGATGGCATCATTCGCTTAACACAATTGAGCACATCCAAATCTAGATCCTCTACCCATTTATCTTTCATAAAAATCTGGGGTGCTCGAAGTTTGCAAGCTTTGGTAGTGTAGGTGGGGTAGACAAAAGAAAAAGGCTTATTTTCTGTGTTTGTCACGATCATAGTAGCTGCATCTACTTGAGATATGATCCAACTAATAACTTCCACACAGGGGAAAATATTAGGGTGTGTATCCCCTTTAGTGATGGAGGATCTTTTGATTTTTACATACAACGATATGTATTCCAAACTTGCACCTGAAACAGTATTGTCTTTGATCATCTGATAATTCTACCCCCATTTAAATTCTGGCTAAACCCCTGCGACAGACTTCGTGTCCTCGTCAATAATTTCCATTTTGGACACAATCTCTATATCTAGTTCATCTCCTATGGCCCGAGCATTATTTTTCCCTTTCTTTAGCATGATATTGTATAAGGATTGATAATGAAACATAAAAATATCAATTCATGTCTTATAATTACCGTGATCAAAAGCATGCATGCATCATCAATAGAATATATTGAGATAAACAAAAGCATAGATTGTATTCAGTATTGAATATGATGGATAACCATAAAATGTATTTACCAAATGATATTTGAACATCTCAACAAGTTCTATGATAAAAATCTATTCAAGCACAATAAGGTGTATATAAGGTCAAGGATCAGTTCAAAAACAAGTTCCACATGTCACCACGAGTTTTAGACTCCCAACTCCTAAATTTTTTTAGCATACTTCCTAACAGGGTTTAAACACATGCTTGATACACACACAATGCCTTACACATAAACCTATAATGGATTCCCCTCTCTGAAGCAAATGCAAAAACCTACAACGATTTAGTGAACTAAAGCAATTCAAAAACTTTTCCCCCTTCCTAGCCTGAGGACGAACTCTAAAAACCCTAAGCTGACCACCGATGGTATCATCCTCTCTTTGTGCATGTCAATATGAACCAGAGGTGGCGTAGTTGGAAAAACACTCAACTAGAAAAAACCTCTCCAATAAAAATCTTGGCATACCAATGCTAATGGCCTAAGCGATGAGGACGGGTGGTGCGGATAGGTGATAAAACACCCTACAACCATGCTAGAAAAGTGAAACAAAAGTGCTAAGGGTCTACGAGCCAAAGAATGGAAAACTATGATGTTGGGAAAGGTTTTTTTAAACACTCCAGCTTGGGAAAATCCCTACCCCGTAAATGGTAAATCCCTAAATCACCATTTTACCAAACCTATTCTACCAAAATAAAACTGTGATGTGTTTCAAAGCTTACCTGGAAAACAGAGGCTTAGCAGCTGGTGGACTAACTAGCTCGATTGGTTTGTAGAAAATCCAAAAGGCAATTTTCAGTTGGAAGCGTTCAAAATAGATAGTGATAACAGTCTTCAAGCCTCCCACAACTTATATATAAAAAAAGTAAAAACAACATTAAATGTGAATGCTGAGTAGCTTAATGACCCACAAGTGAAAAAGGCCATTTGGCGCCAAATTTATAAGCCTCATCAGCAACTCTTTGAATCAACAAAGAAAATTGAGTCACCCATGACCATATCGGTTGAACTTGTGAAGTAGTTTCGACGTTATTGGATGGCTACAGGCAACTCCTAGCGATGATAAAACTATCGACATGTTCCTTGCAATATTAATCGGGCTGAAAAACGATTAGAAAAATGGTGTCAGCTCCAACATTGGAGTTCATTCGACACCATCATAGAGACTAAAAAAAACTCCTGCAAAACCTTATCGCAAAACTATGGGAAGGTCATCAGTTGCAAATGATCAGTTTTGTTATGGCATATCAGCGCAAAAACAAGGGTCATGCCGATGTCATCGACAAGACTTCTGGAAAAGTTCTGCATAAAGGCACATCGACAATGGGCACCTGCACAAAATGCACCCAAGCTTTGAAAATGGGCACCTGCACAAAATGCAGTTAATAAAGTAGGATGACATGTAAAACTCAGCCATCTTCTGGGTCATACCTCCATGTGTGGCTGCTACACAGGATGGAAGGATTTCTGATATGATGTCTTCCCAATTAAAAATAATTCCCTCAAAGACTATATAATAGATTAGAGGAATCCAATTCAATTTATACATGGTTCCATATGCTCAGCCAAAAATTATGCTCAACATGAAAGCTATGATTCTGAATGAGGTCCATAGAATTTGGGACTAATACTCCCCTCTTTCCTTCTAGCGTAATTGAATCCCTGGTACTACCATCCTCTTTGCATACTCCAAGGGATCGATATTTATCCCTTTGACCCAATCATTGGTCATCGTGACCTGTGCAGGGAGTAGCTTGTAGGCCAATGTTATGTAAGCTAGATTAAATGAAGCAAAATATTCCCACTTAACATTATATATAATCCTTGACATGGGATTTTTCTAGGGAAGAATCCACCTAGTAATCTCTGTGCAAGGAAAGAGCTCTGGGAGCTTAGTGGCTTTAGTGATGCGTGACTTTATTATGTTTTGGTATATAGTCATCTCTTCGAGACCAACGTCCGAGATGTTCTGATCTATGATCATCTGATAGATTTCTCCCCATTTGAATTTGGGAACAAATCCTATGATAGCCTTGGTATTGTTGAATTTAGTTTCTGTCTTGAAGATGATTTCCACATCTGAGTCTGGTTCACTTTCCTTTTCCTTATTCTTACTACCTTTATTAGGCATTGTGTGAATTTGTTCTTTTTAAATTTGTTCTCAATAAGGTAATCCTGCCTAGTAAAACTAGAACCTGTGATATACGGACATGAGCATAGTTAGAAGTGATTTATTAATATAATTTTTTTTTGAATAACGAAATGCATCATTGTACTAGGGTATCCTATATTGAAAAGAAAACACTACTACATGTATAATCGATCTCAGAAAAAAAACCACATTGGCCCTCAAAATTGAAGCATGCAATGATTATCTAGTGTTAGAAATGGGAGAAAAAACATAGCTACACATCCATTGCTATTCATTCAAAATGCAGTTGTGTAGGACGGAGAGAAGTGTTCTATTCGAAGTCGCTTGATCATTTAATGAACTCGTGGTGTAATAAAAGGACGTTCAATTACAAAGCTTAAATGAAAACCTTCGACCACACATGCATATGTTGTTGTATAAGCTATAAACATGTTTCCATCCTACATCAAAATTTTGGTCACAGACCCTCCAATTCTCCTTCTTCATTTTAAAACCGCAATAACTTAACAAAGCAATGATGTAAGTAAGCACCTTATTATCTATTCTATTATGCATTTTCACTTTCAAGTTTATTAATGTTTGTTGATTCTTGTACAAGTTGATGAAGGTGGAGAGTACACCATTGAGAAAAAGAGTAATAAAGATCAATTTGAGATCTGTAATACTGTTGAGAGGCCTTGAATAGAATTTTTTTCGGTCCCTTTGATGAAGGTCACAAGCTTGATCCCCAACCCCTTTAGTTATTAACTTCAGAATTGCCGAGGAAAAGGGTCCTCTACTTAAGACTTTATTTAAAGGTAAAGGTGTGCAAAGAGAGCTAGGTGAATGTGTTATATCATTGCAATAACTCATTTAAAAAATTTGGAAGCTGAAAACTCAAGTTTAAAAAAAAAGTTGTAATCGTCTAGTATTAATCAAGTAAAACCAGGAAATTTTTTATATGTAATGATGATGGTCCTCAGGTGCGTATCATCATTGCATGCATCGATCAAGGTAGTACCATTACAAGGTTCCAAAGTGTTATATGGTCTTGTTGGCCAGAATTTCTGACTTGTCCAACTTAAGGAGATTATGCTCACACAAGTCACTTAGAGCAGTTTCCGTTGTGTTTAAAATGGTAAAATACCATAGGTTATAGTCCTGCTACCAACTGAATTTTCCTCTTAAGGAAAATCTAAAATTCAGTAAAAAATTATCCTATCTTATTACTACCTACGTAAACCCTAGAATTAGTTTTCTAAGACCTAAGTTATCCTAAAATGCTTTCTTAAGGAAAGTCTTCAGTTTTTAGGGTTTTGTTCCAAATAGTTTAACTCAAGGACTATTTTTAAATTTTATGAAATTAATATAGTTCTTATTTGACAACTGTTAAACTAAACTAAAATTTAAAAATAAACTAAACTAAGCCTAAAATTAACTAGCTATCCTATCTCAGCTCAGAGCAACTTGAAAACTAAATTAATTATCAATTAATAATTCAAATAAACAAAGAGATAGACAATAATGATTTAAATGAAGATATTTAAATCATTATCATTAAATCACTCTGCTGAATATGCACAACAACAGAAAATTAAAATAGATAACTACTTTTAATTTCTCTGTGATGTTTTATTAATTAATAACTAATAATCAATATCAAATATTTGAATAAAAAGATGATATTTATTCATGAAGACGTTGTAAAAATACAAGTGAAATCAAAAATAAATATGAAATGTTTATATTACCAAATTCCAATTCTCAATACAAATATTGATTAATCAAACTCAATAATATTCTCATTCAAACATTTATATTGTGCAAACAGAGTACTATTTTGGATAATAAATACAATCATAACACAATATAATTGCACAAAAGTATAATGAGAAAATGATCTATTGAAATATATATATCTTAATTTTTCAAAAAATAGTAACAGACAGTGATAGTAGTTTGAGAACTCAAGTCACAATCCTTCCCCGAAGGAAAAACTCCAACAAAGAGATTAAAACCAGAACTGTAATTATATTTTAGATAAGCCTATTTCTTCAATACTCCGTCCTTTGTATAATCAGTCTTTCCTATTTTTATAAGCATTACCAATAAATTCCTCTCCTATTTCTATGTAACTAGAATTAAAAACAAACTATTGAGTCTACATCATCGAACATCTAGAAACTGGGACATTAACTATCATCTTCCTCATTAGTGCACCTGGCGTTTGATCTACCAAATTGATAACTGCTTTCTTATTTATGAATGTCGACTTATCCATGTAGCAATCTATTGTTTGACATCTGGCCTCTAGATCATTCCAGCTTGAAAATGACTTCATCATTTGTCGGCAAAATAAAAGGAAAGAACACCACCAAAATCGAAGATCCATATGACACCTATAAAATCAATTAACCCTGCATGAGTTTTATCATAAATATTAAAACTAAAATAACAATTTAAATTAAATGATATGCAATGCCTACAGAATCTATGATTATGTGGGCATGCCAATTACCTATTCATCAGTAATAACCATTTTAAGGTGCACTTCTGAGTTTAATAACTCGACGAGCCTCAAACAATTTAGCCCTTAATTTTATACTTTCCATTTTATGTTGTTATTCTTGTTTTAAAAGCTTCCTGTTAGGAGTAACCCTAGATTTTTTTAGAGCTTTCAACTTGTCCTTTTTCTCCTTTAAATTCTGCCATCATTTTATCCAAGTCAATAATTCATTCCTTAAGTTCTGCACTTCATCCTTCAACACAATAGAATTCAATTCATCTTTTTCCAATTTTCCTTTTAGTTGTCTATTTTGTTGTTTTAATTTTATAGATTTCACAGTATTCCCCAGCATCTGCTTTGATGAACAATCATTATTCAAGCCAGATCCTAACTTGATTTCTTTATCATTTAGCATAACCAACGATTGATTCCCATTATAATCATTATTCAAAGACACGACAGGATTATCCATTTTTTCTTCACACTCCTATGAAGATACTTCTACTGAACCATAATTCTCTTTCTCACTAAAAATTTTGAAAAATGGCAAATTTTGGGCATGAACCGGTTCTTTCAAAGCGGAAGATTTCATGCTTCTAGTAATTCTACGCAAACCCATTCTTGTAATGGGGAATTTTGATAAACTCGATTCACCATCGAATTTCACCTTTCCTTTGTTTAACAATTTTGATTTTCCCCTTGCATTCAAAGATACAATATGAGGATCTTCATACAAATCCAAGACAACTGGGGTTTCAAGCTTTACAGGAAGGGTTTCTACTGTATTCCCTAGATTATCCTCTATCAACATTCCTAATTTAGATGTTTCCACATCTTTTGACTCCAAATTAGCTTTAGTTTGAGGAAAACATTTACATTTTCTAAGGGTTTTTGGATGAAGAGTGTGCCAATAATGGGTTAATCCAAAATTGTTTGCATTCAAAAATTCATCCGAAGACCTACCAATGTGATTTAACTAGTACTCAAATAATATTTTAAGGAGAACATGATGAAAAAGACTTTGTTCTATATCTCCAACCATATTCTGTACAGTATGAGCCATTTTCCTAAGACTTTGAAGCAGAAAGAAAAGAAAATTGATTTTTCTACCTTTTAAGGCCATCAAAAACCATAAATGATAGTAATGTATATGAGATTAGCGGCCATCGATGGTAACATACCTGATTAAAATCTCAAAACAAGCTTTCCATTGCGGTTTCAAAAATTTAACAGAAACACCTCTTCCAAGATCCAAACCCTCTGGTAATGGTAAGAGGAACATTTCACATTTATTCTTATTGACCTTTTGACCTTTGAACCAATGCTCACCAACTTAAGAAATTTTAGTAGCTTCAGCATATATCTTCATTCAAAACCAGTCGAAAATCCCCAATTTGAGTTGCATCATTCTTCAATGACAAAGCAAATTGTCTGGTTATTCCCACATGATGACCACTAAAACCTTTAAAAAACGAACCCCAGCCTATCTAATCAAACAATGCGGCTACTTCTGGGTTTGATTCAACCCACTCAGGGCCAAAAATCTCAAAGTGATTCAAAGGTGTCATTTCCACTCCACAAAGGTTTCAATTAGAGTTCAGGATAAAAGGATGTGCGAACACAAATGGTATTGGAATCCATGTGAATCGCATAGTGTAACATATCACATCATAACCCAGTTCACCTGAGATGAGAACTAAAACCCTAAATCCAATTTTAGTAACCATAGTTTCAATGTAATGGAAACAAGTTTTGAAATTCTATTTCTTCAAAAATCGAGACCACCAAGCTAACCAAATCATTGTGCAATGCTTCTCAGCAACCATTATTTGATTTCAGGATGTGTTCTCCCAACGAAGTGAATTTCGAGGTTAAAATCATAAAAACTAAGATTTGAAAATAATAACCCTGTACGTAAAGATTTATGAGAATTGTTTTGAAATAAAAAAAATAACACACTACATTACATGTGTCTGATTATGAGATTTCATATTTAATCCCAATGTGTTAGAATGATGACCCAAAAAATCGACAAAAATCACCATTTAATAGATAATGATTTTGCATTGAAATTCTTGTCAATTCGTGATGTAAAAAAATAATAGGTGTAAGGATGTATAGGTTCGTGTCATAGTCATTCCCTCCCAGCACTTAACCTTTGCTATGATAAGTCTAATACGTGGAGGTTAAATGTAACATCAACCTAAACAATAGGAAACCATATGTTTGGAAATGATTATGATGTATAAATGATATCATCAATAATAATCAACAAGTAAATCTTTACAATATAAGTCCATCAAAAATATTAACCTGCAATATCAACTTGTGGATTATTAGAATTAACATTCATAAGACATATAAATGTTGATTAGAAAACATCATACCAAGCCAACCTTTTAAATCAGAATCAATTTCGATTTATCATTAGAAGCATAGATAAATGATTCTAATCAAAATTTTGAAAAATAAAAATAAGGCAAGATCTTTTATTATAAATATATATAAGGAAATTTTTTATTTATTTACATATTATATGAGACATAAGTTATAGAAGTTTATAATGATAAAAATGTTCAACAATCATATAAAGGTTTTGATATAATAGAAATTAGCCAACCTTACATATACGTTTGAACATTTTTGTTTGATAAATAACACTATGTCAAATATTTGAAGCCAAGTATTAAAAAGAACTTTTACTAAATACAAGGGCTATCAATCACTTAAGCTAATTCTTTCTTACCAAATAATATAAAGAAACATTTCATTTATATCAATAATATATGATCATGGAATAATGAAAGACTTAGCTTGATTCAAAGTGTTTCCTAAACTACCACTTTGGCCTCTAACTCTTCCTTTATTGAGAGTACCTTCATAATCGAAGATTCTGAAGGCACTCTTATATAACATAGAAGAGTATTGATCAATTTTTCTCAACAAAGAAGAAAAAATTGAGAGGGTTGTTGCCTGCCAACAAACAGGGACGACCTGGGCGAACCAATTATCTCTGCTCATACAATTTTCAAACGATGATATAAACAAAGTATTAAAACCTATTCAAAACAATAAAAAAGTCTCTGTCTAAGTAAAAACCATTATCTGATTTGTATTTGCAAATATAATTCAGAATCATCCCATCTTTGTAAATCAAGATTTTGTTAAAGATAAACTTAAAAATACCCTAATCAAAACAAAGTACTTATGATAAATATAATCCATACGATCAGTATAAAATATAGAGATTTACTTTACTGATAAATTTCTAGGATATGTTCCATGAATATAATATATTTTCTTCCTTCTTTTATTTTTTTATTTTTTTATTTTTAGATTGAAACAATTACTCTGATTGAAGACTACTATATAGGCATGATCACCTGATGTGATAGTATCATTCACGAGATCTGCCTAGAATAAGAAAGTCGACTCATCATGAGACCTCTTGTCTCTTGATTTTTTAACCAAGAGCCATCACCATGATGGTCAGAAATGAAGTTATACTAGACAGCACTGATGATCATGATTAGGCTGGTTCATGATGAGACCTCCTATTCTTCAATCAAAGTTATGTTTTACTTATTGAGTTTAAAATTTTATATTTTATAAAATAAGAGATCATTACCTAGCATGGTAACCAAATGGTCATGTCAGTCACCAATATCACCAGAAAATGAATCAGCTGCCTCGTGATGAGACCCCATATCTCTTGACCTTACAACCAAAATCCATTATTAGTTTCCTAATAATGTCATACTGATGATATTTATGATCCTCATCGGATCGTCTTATTACTAAGACCTTCCATCTCTCATTTTGATTTTTGGAACTTTTATTTAATGGAACAGATCTAAAAATTTATCAGATTGTAAATAAATTTACAATGACTGATGATAAAGATTCATGAATATTTTTCAAAGTACAAGTTTTGAAAAGGACATTAATTAGCCATCTTATCTGTCAAATGAAAATAGGAAAATGAGGGATAATTTGAACCATGTTTACAAATATTTACAAATGATGATAGGTTCTTAAAAGACTTTAAGAAAATTTGATCATTCAAAACCAATTTTTAAAAGACTTAGTCTAATATCATAATTTTAAACTAATGAACAAACTCAATCAAACCACCGGACTTCATTTATTTACAAATGTCCTCTTAACAACGTATGTACATTAGTGACTGATTATTTTGAAACATATATATATAGATCCGATAATCCTTAATAAATAATTGATATGTTAATACTTGATTAAGAATAATCGAAAAAAAGGTTCAAAAAGTATTTACATGGGTCAAATGATATTTGAATGTACATAAGAATCATGAATATATCATAAATCTGCTTAATAATTTTATCAAATTTATGATAATATATACAAGAAATTCTTAAAATTTAAATAAAATTATTTACAAACAGAAACTTAAAAGAAAACATGCTTATATACAAAATTATAAACAAATTTTAAGGTCTGGAAAAGTCAACAATTTCTTTTTTTTTTTAAATGAGTCCATTTACTAGAAATGTTTCAAACTAACCTTCCAGGGTTTGTAAATGAAAAGTACTTGGACCTATATTTTCAGCAATAACAAATGGGCCTAACCAAAGTTTTTGAAACTTTGTATGATCTCCTTTATCCTCATGGACTTTGTCCCATTTCAACACCAAGGCCCCCACCTGAAATTCTCTGTTAGAACTTGAGGATTGATCAAACCAAGACTTAACAATTTGTTGATATTTTGTAAAATGTTGTTTTGACCTGTCTCTTTCTTCCTCAAGTTTTAATAAAGTGTTAATCGTTTTCTCCATTTCTGGACAATCTTCATCTTGAAGAGACTGGGCTAACTATAATGAAGGTAAAAATAAATTTGGTGGTAAAATAGCCTCAGTTCCGTAAACCAAGAAGAAATGTGAGTTACCTATTGCATCTTTAGGAGTTACCCTGTCTGCCCAAAGGGCATTAAACAACTCTGTATGCCAATCATGATGATGAGTTGAAATAGTTCTTTTGAGAATTTTCAACAAATTTTTATTTGTTGATTCAGCTAAACCATTTCCGTGAGGATGATAATTAGCTGAATATCTAACCCTTATACCCTTCTCCAAGGCAAATTGAGTTAACTCAATTGATGAAAAAATGAGGCATTATCAAAAACAAGGGAATATGGAACACCAAATCTCATTATGATAAAAGATTCTAAGAGTAAGATAACACGATTGGTGTTTACAACCCTTAAAGGTGCAGCCTCTTCCCATCAGGTAAAATAATCAGTTGCAGTTATAATGTATTTGTGTTGAATAGAAGACAGAGGGTTTATTGGTCCTACTATATCAATGCCCCATTGCTGAAAAGGCCTTTCTACTGAAACAAGTTGTAAAGGAAAAGTAGGCTTCTTAACTCTTCCTGCGGCAGGTTGACATTCCTGGCATTTCCTGACAAAAGTATAAGAATCTTGAAATAAAGTAGGCCAATAATATCCAGCCCTAAGAATCTTATGTGCGGTATTTTTTCCACCAAAATGACCACTTGCTGGTCCAAAATGTAATTCTTTCAAAATCACTTCTGCTTCATCTTTATCTAGGCATCTAAGTAAAACACCATCTGAGTGTCTAGTAAAAAGAATGTTATCGATTAATAAATAAGGAGTAGATTTCAGTTTAAGTGCTCTCCTTTTCCTTGGTTCAAGGTAATCAAGAGCAGTTCTTGTTTCCAGAAGTGTTCTTAAATCTGTGTACCAAGAATCCTGTGGTGGAGGATAAAAGTAAATATCCCTAGTAAGTAAAACTTCATCAATGACAACTTCGGAATTGTTATTAGGTAGATGAGCTACTTCAACAACAAGTTTACATAATCCTTGACCCTTGACTACCGTTGAAGGTTTAATCTCCAATTCATACTCTTGAAGAGATGTCATCCATGGTGCCCTTTTTTCACCTAAATCTTTTTGCACTAGCAAATTTCTGACTGAAGGATAAGGAACTATCACTTTCGTTCTAGATTTTAATAAATAAAGACGAAAGTTCTTGATAGCTTTGAAAACAGCAAAATATTTCTTATCAACCTCGTGATAATTAAGTTCAGCAACTTTAAAATTTGAGCTCATAAAAGAAATTAGCACTTCATTATTTTGTTGATTTAGCTGAGTTAAAACTGCTGCATATGATATGTCAGAAGAGAAAGTATACAATATGAAATCTTTGTTAAAATCTGGGCTCAAAAGACTACGAGCTTCTGAAATGGCTTCTAAAATTCTCTGAAATGATTTTTTTTCAGTTTGTCCCCAATTAAAAATAGCATCCTTCTTAATCATTTTTTGTAAAGGACGGATGATTTCAGAAAAAATGGGGATGAATCTTCTCACAAAGTTTATTTTACCAAGAAATGATTGCATTGATTTTTTACTAGAAGGGTAAGTTATTTTTGAGATAGCTTGGGTTCGTTCAAGATCAATCATGATCCTGTGTTTTGAATCCACACATCCTAATAAAATACCTTCTGAAACAACAAATATTGTTTTCTTTGGATTCAAGGAAACTCCGAATTTCCTACAATGTTCAAATACCTTTCTAATATGATTAATGTGATCATGTCGACATTTAGAATATACAGTAACGCCATCTAAATAGAAAACTACTGAATGATTAATTAAGCCTCTAAAATTAATATCCATTGGTCTTTGAAAATTTGCCCCAGCATTGATTAATCTGAAGGGCATCTTTCTGTAAGCGTATGTTCCCCATGGAGTTCTAAAAGCTATTTTTAGTTGATCATCTAGGGAAACCAATATTTGTTTGTATCTTGAGAAACCATCAAGAAGTGATAGTATCTCAGACCCAAAAACTTTCTAAAGGATTTGTTCCATGGGAGGAACTGGGTAATTATCCTTTTTCAGAAGACTTATTAAGATTTCTAAAATCAATCCATAGTCTAATATCACCATTTTTCTTCCTAACTGGAACTAATTTGGCTACCCACTGAGTATGTCGAATAGGAAAAATAATCCTAGCAGCTAACAATTTATTTAGTTTTTTATTAATTGTTGGTTCTAATGACGGATGATATTTCCTAAGTTTCTATTGAAAAGGTTTTGACTCTTGTTTTATTGGAATAATGTGTTGCATGACTTGTGAATTGACAGTTTTCAAATCGTCATATGTCCATGCAAAGAAATCCTTAAATTCTTTACATAATTTTATGAATGCTGATTTCTCTATAGGAGTACAATCTATTCCTATATTTACAGTTTAAGGATTTAGTTCCATTCCTAAATTTATGGTCTCATATTTCATTTGTGAGCTATTTTTTTTACAATTAGGAACAAACATAAATTTATCTTGAAGATCAAAAAAAATTTCTAATCTCAAAACTGAGTTAGGAATCGGTTTTACCTTCTCAAAATCTTTTTCAACTAAACAAAAATCATTTATTACCGAAAAATCCCGCAGATTTTCGCCATGTGTAACTTCATCAATGGTTGAATCTTTAAAGGTATCATCATTTGTTAGAAAATTCAGCACCTACACATCATTATCAAACACACACCAGTTAAATATATTATCTAGTATAGAAGGCCTAAAAATCAATTCAACTGAAAAGAAATACGATGTGAAATTTTCTGATGGAATTAGTTTTGATGCTACATTCGCTAATAAATCTGCCTCTTGATTCTGAAATCTTGGAACTGACATTATGTTAAATTCATCAACATGTGAAATGAGATTCCATACCTCTCATTGATAATTCTGCAAATGTTCAGAAATGCAGTTAATAGAATTACGGACATGTCTGATGATGATTTCAGAATCATCATATGCAATTAACACTTTTATATCCAAATTAATCGTTTTTTCAAACCCTGTATTAAAGCTTCATATTCCACAGTATTGTTTGTACAATTAAATTCCAACCTACAAGCTATACATATTGTATTTCCTTTAGTGTCAATTAACAAGCAACCAACTCCTACTCCTTCTTTAGAATTTGACCCATCAAAATATAAAGTCCAAGTAGAACTATTAACAACTACTTTACTTTCGATAATATTTACAATATTATGACTATCTACATCATTTTCATTCTCCTTAAATGAAGAATCATGGGAAATGGTTGTAACATTAAGAATTTTTTATTGCTGTTTATTATCAGAGAAAACAGAATTTTCAAATTTAAAATTACCAAACCCAAGTTCATACATATAGTTCCCCATAATGGAATCTGAAAATAAAACCGGTTCACTAGGATCGTCTAATTCTGTTACAGTATGTTTCATATATTATTCTATGTTTATATTAACTTGATTTGAATTTCCATTCTTAGGCAACCATAAAGTTGACCAGTCTATAGCAAAGAATCCATTTAATTGTTGAGACCAATCCCTACTAAAAAACAGGCCATACACGTCAGGAATGTCTGCAACCACAATGTCTATAATTTGAAAAACTGAAGGGTTACAAGCAATCCTAACTATAACATCTTTCATCTCTCCTACAACCCTCATATTTTTCCTATCCAGTTGAGTAATCTATGAATTTGATGGAAAATACTTTCCATTCAACCTTTTGCATACAGACAAAGGCATTACATTGGAAGATGCTCCGAAATCAACCATGCAATTGTGAACATTACTATTAAAAATCTCGAAGATAAGTAGGAATGGAGGAGTTGTTGATTTTGAATTTTTCCCTATTAGTGAAGCTTTATCAGCTACTGACTTTCCTTTATCAGTTGATGTCAAATCATTATTAGAATTGTTAGCAGCTACACTTTGTTTAGCATTAGGAATTATTGAACTCATGGCGGGATTTATAATAGGATTATTAGGCATTGGGTAAATTTGAACAAGATCATACATACTAATGTTTGCATGTGTCTTCTTTAAATCTTCAATTATGTCATATTGTAAATCCAAATTTGGAGCATTTTGAATAGGGTGAGCAATCCTCGCAGATTGAGTCTGTTTATTGGGTTGTGAATTATTGTTATCGTTACTTGGAGTAGAACTTGATGATGCTCCAAGAGTATTTGGAAATGTTCTACTACGAGTATTATAGGCATGTTGTTTTGAAGGAGGACTTTTACCTTCACAATATTTTACAAGAGTGTCCCAGAAATGACCATTAACTTGTTTAGGTTCTTCCAATTCATCTTCATTTTTAGATTCCTCTTCCTCTTCATTTTCAACAATTTCTTGATTTGAGGGAGTTTCGGATAAAGATAAGACAGCTCGAATAGTATTAAAAATTTCTTCATTTACTGCTATATCAGGCGGTGTACTTTTATTATTATTAGTGTTAGGATTCTATCTAAACTGGTTTCTAAAATATCCTCTAGAGGAGGAAGTTTCAGAATTAGTTTTTTTTAATCCTACAACTTCATTAGTTAATGCCTGAATAGCATTTTGCAGCTGTTCTACATCAAATGCCTTATCCTTTTCCAAATTAGGTATTTCAATCTTCCTACGAGGAAACGTATCAGCTTTTCCACTTCTATCTCGTTCATAGGACATAGTGTTAGGATTATTAATCCTCCCTTGTCCAAATTTGGTCATATGTCTAAATCGGGAGTCATGTCTAAATTGGGAGTCCATCCAGTCTATTTATAGTCATTAGCACCATTGGTTAAACTTGACCTAATTGGGGCACATGTTTCAGTTACCAAAGTGTGGGGAACACTAATTGAGGCTCACTACCACTTATTGCACTTGATTGTAGAAGTTTAGGAGTCTCCTAGATCAATCCCTATAATTTAGGAAGCAACTGGGAGTGCCGAAACCAACCAAGGTCAGTTCACTTCCATTAATGACTAGTCAA
>LPNX011234437.1:256528-402435 GCA_001517045.1 Pseudotsuga menziesii
GCTAAGTAAATTGTGAGATCTTCTTTGTGAGTTGTGTTCTTGTCTACAGATCTATATGCTCAAATTTAACATGGTATCAGAGCCTCGATGGACAAGGCACTTCTCCTCCTCGGATCTCCTACTGGATCATTTTTTTGTTTTGCAGGTACAACTTCGACATGAATTCATCAGTTCCTCTTCTCACCCGATCCTCAGACTATTTTGAATGGAGGTTGAAGATGAATATATGTCTGAGAAGACAAAAACTCTTTTCGGTGTCTATTGGAATCGGTAGAAATTCTTTTGAGAGTGACAATGACTGGCTAAAAGCAAAGGATAAAGCTTTTGAAATAATGGAACTGGCTCTTTCTCCTAGCATGTGCTACCACAGTAGATCTATTAAAGATCCACAGGAACTCTGGGAAAGATTGGAAAGAACCTTTGGATGGACATGGAGCATCCTTGATCCAAAAATCTTGGCCTCCACTCTCTCTGATGAATTTCTTCAAGATGAAGAAGAAGTAGAAGCTTCTACACAGTTAATTCGAATTGAAGATAGTCTCCATGCAGTGACTCCTTCTCTTGATGCTCCGAAAGTTCATGAGATCTCTGATATCTCATATTCTCATATTTCTGAAATAGAATAAGACATTCAAATCTCTGATATTGAAGAAAAATTCTGCTGCACTTCCATGCAAACATTCACCGGTGATTTTCCTTTAAATTCTGTGCAAAATTTACCAGTAATTGCTTCCAAAAGTGAAGAGAAATTTGATTTTTTTCCCTCTAATGTTGCTGCTGGTGTGCAAATATGTGATACCTTGGATATTTTGGAAGAAATATTATATTACCAAAGTGATCCATTCACTCCCCATGATCTAGTTTTTCTAGCAAATTCCTGCAGGATTGCATGCACCAAAATTCAGAATTTTGAAGCAGAAGAAAGCCGTGCATCGACCGTCACGGTTAACCATTTATTTGAATCTGATATTAACCTTATTGGATATGATATGATATTATTTAGATCTGATCTGATATTTCTTGGTTTAATATATCAAATTCATAATCTTTCAGTACTGCTTGTAGTTGTTCTCACCAATGGTGTGAAGAAACAAGTACCGCAAGTCTCCTACAAAACTACTGCTGGGGATTTTATTCCATTTCACAGTTTTGGATCTGTTTTGAACCTGTTTAGATCTGATTTAATTTCTGATCTGATATTATTTGGTTCATATTTTAAAATTCAAAAGCATTCATTCATGCTTGTAGCTGCTCTCACCAATTCCGGTGTGAAAAATCAAGTACCGCACTTTCTCTTCAAAACTGCTGATGGGGATTTGGTATTAGTTTCCTCATATGAGGTTGCTGATATTTTATTATGTGATTCATTATCTATTTCAGAAGCTATATCAGACTATGGAGCTCCAGTATTCGCTCTCAACAGTCCCAGTGCTTCTCTACCATTGATCACATGCTCATCTTCTCACAGAACTAGTAAAGAGGAAGATTTTCTGCATCCGCCTGGACACCTGCTCCTAACACTTGGGGCTGTTCTTACCACTCATGGTTTACTTTTCATGGCTGAAACATATCAGTTTCTTGAGTTTTCTTCACATTCTATGAATTCTCAAGAACCTTTCCTCACTTTTCAGTTGACTTCAGTTGCTCTACATGGGTCCAGTCTTCATCCAGCAGCTGTCTATATTTCTGATTTAGTTGAGCATATCATTCTTGTTCCAAAGAGGAATATTCCTCCACAAATATGATGGAGAATTTCACATGCCAGGCCCTAGGATACCTATGCATAGAAGAACCAGATTGATCCTGATTCTACCTGCTTAATTAGAAGGGGGTTTTTTTTTCCCATGTGATTTTTCCCCAAGCACCTTATTTTTGAGCAGTTACTTTACTTTACTTGATGTAATGGGTGACCTATGGTCTTAGTTACCAGGGCCCACAGTTTTTCCAAGTTAGCATTCAGGGGGGGTGTTAGGATTATTAATCCTCCCTTGTCCAAATTTGGTCATATGTCTAAATCGGGAGTCATTTCTAAATCGAGAGTCCATCCAGTCTATTTATAGTCATTAGCACCATTGGTTAAACTTGACCTAATTGGGGCACATGTTTCAGTTACCAAAGTGTGGGGAACACTAATTAAGGCTCACTACCACTTATTGTACTTGATTTCATAAGTTTAGGAGTCTCCTAGATCAATCCCTATAATTTAGGAAGCAACTGGGAGTGCCGAAACCAACCAAGGTCAGTTCACTTCCATTAGTGACTAGTCAAGCCAAGTTAGGAGTCAGTTACATTCAGTTCTGGCCCTCTACATTCAGTTAAATAATGGTTTAATTAATTGCACACATGTGGGGCGCTTTTCTCACCTACCACAGTCAGTTAACCATTATTTAATATTAAATGTAACACTTGGTTGTGTTTTAGAACTCCAGTGATGATTTAGACAAGGACGGTTAACTACTGGGTCCTCCAATTGTTATTTAGACAAGTACAGTTAACTACTGGGTCCTCCAATTATGATTTAGACAAGTCTTGGTTACCTACAGTCAAGTAGAGTCATCAATTCAAACTTCCTCATGTGGATTCGAATTGCTTGTGGCTATTAAAGCCATTTTACATTATTGTAATTATTATCTGGATTACTTTTTTGATTAATGAAAGCATTCACAGCTACAAGCCTTTTGCACTGTTTCATTCTTCAATGGCTGAGTAAATTGTGAGATCTTCTTTGTGAGTTGTGTGTTTATCTACAGATCTATATGCTCAAATTTAACACATAGAATCCTTCTCAACTTTAATGGATTCCTCAAAAGTTTCCACAAGAGTTGTTTTACCAGCTCTCTTAACAAACATCCCAAGATATTTTGGTAAGGCTGAAGTATAGTTTTCTATGATTATATCCTCTGGTGGTTGAGAAGCAACAGGAATTTTATTTTTATGAGTGAGAAATCTATGATTAAAATCTTTAATTCTTTCTTTAGGTTCCATTTTAATCCGAGATAAATCAAGGGCTAAAAGAGCAGGTGTTTTATCCTCCCCAAATTTATCTAAGAAAGATTTATTAAATTCATCCCAATTTGTGATTGATCCTTGGACTAACGAAAAGTACCAAGTAGATGCTTTCCCTTCAAAAGTTAAAGGGAACAACTGACAAACCACGTCTTCATGTTGAACATTCAAAGTTTGAACAACTAACATGAATTTATCTACATGCACCTCTGCAGGCTCTTTGTTATCTGGATTAAACTTTGAAAGAAGTTTATCTGAATGTTTGGGCAGAGGATGTTGTACACCTGGCACTACTACAACAGTTGTTCTCAACAAAGGAAGTTGTGGATTAGGTGGAGGATTACCCCCTCCACCTACAGGTATGTTTCCAGCCATAAGACTTCCTTCAGGATCTGAATAACTCCCTGAATTAGATGACCTTGGACTATCAGATGGTGATTCTGGAGGAGAAGGTGGCTGATCAAAACTGCCTACAGAAGTCAATCTTCTAGTAGTACTTGTTCGCGTAGTTTCTCTCTGATAACTACTAACTTGATAACTTGGAGTGCTATCGGCTTCTACAGAATCTTGAGTAACTATATTCAATTGAGGACTAATTCTTTGTTGTCTAGGGAGACCATAGTCTATTAGAGTTAAACCAAGTTGATGAGCATATGCTCTCGTAAGAATCTGACACGATTATTCTAAATTTTGGGTACTCTGTTCAGGAGTGAATGGAGATGTGATATGGTCACGCTTAAGGATGCCCCTAATAGTCTCTATGAATGGTGATCTACTAACTTTGGATTGTAATGGAGGTTGTTGACTGCTTGAAGTTTTATCGTTAGTTCTACCTGCCATTAATCATTAACAGGCCCTCTTTCTAGCTCCATTTGTTGGCTATAATTTCTGACTTGGACAACTTAAGGAGATTATTCCCACACAAGTTACTTAGAGCAGCTTCCGGTGTGTTTGAAATGGTAAAATATCGTATGGTATGGTCCTGCTACCAACTGAATTTTCCTCTTAAGGAGAATCTAAAATTTAGTAAAAAATTATCCTAATATTATTACTACCTAAATAAACCCTAGAATTAGTTTTCTAAGACTTAAGTTATCCCAAAATGCTTTCTTAAGAAAAGTCTTCAGTTTTCAGGGTTTTGTTCCAAATAGTTTAACTTAAGGACTATTTTTAAATTTTATGAAATTAATCTAGTTCTTATTTGAAAACTGTTAAACTAAACTAAAATTTAAAAATAAACTAAACTAAGCCTAAAATTAACTAGCTATCCTATCTCAGCTCAGAGCAACTTGAAAACTAAATTAATTATCAATTAATAATTCAAATAAGCAAAGAGATAGACAATAATGATTTAAATGAAAATATTTAAATCACTCTGGTGAATATGCACAACAACAGAAAATTAAAATACATAACTACTTTTAATTTCTCTGTGATGTTTTATTAATTAATAACTAATAATCAATATCAAATATTTGAATAAAAAGATGATATTTATTCATGAAGACGTTGTAAAAATACAAGTGAAATCAAAAATAAATATGAAATGTTTATATTACCAAATTCCAATTCTCAATACAAATATTGATTAATCAAACTCAATAATATTCTCATTCAAACATTTATATTGTGCAAACAGAGTACTATTTTGGATAATAAATACAATCATAACACAATATAATTGCACAAAAGTATAATGAGAAAATGATCTATTGAAATATATATATCTTAATTTTTCAAAAAATAGTAACAGACAGTGATAGTAGTTTGAGAACTCAAGTCACAATCCTTCCCCGAAGGAAAAACTCCAACAAAGAGATTAAAACCAGAACTGTAATTATATTTTAGATAAGCCTATTTCTTCAATACTCCGTCCTTTGTATAATCAGTCTTTCCTATTTTTATAAGCATTACCAATAAATTCCTCTCCTATTTCTATGTAACTAGAATTAAAAACAAACTATTGAGTCTACATCATCGAACATCTAGAAACTGGGACATTAACTATCATCTTCCTCATTAGTGCACCTGGTGTTTGAACTGCCAAATTGATAACTTCTTTCTTATTTATGAATGTTGACTTATCCATGTAGCAATCTGTTGTTTCACATCTAGCCTCTAGATCATTCTAACTTGAAAACGACTTCATCATTTGTCAGCAAAATAAAAGGAAAGAACACCACCAAAATCGAAGATCCATATGACACCTACAAGATCAGTTAACCCTGCATGAGTTTTATCATAAATATTAAAACTGAAATAACAATTTAAATTAAATGATATGCAATGCCTATAGAATGTATGATTTTGTGGGCATTCCAATTACCTGTTCATCGGTAATAACCATTTTAAGGTGCACTTTTGAGTTTAATAACTCGACGAGCCTCAGACAATTTAGCCCTTAATTTTATACTTTCCATTTTATGTTTTTTCTTCTTGTTTTCAAATATTTTTGTTAGCAGTAACCCAATATTTTTTCAAATCTTTCAACCTATCATTTTTCTCCTTTAAATTCTTCCATCATTTTATCCAACTCAATAATTCATTCCTTAAGTTCTGCACTTCATCCTTCAACACAATAGATTTCGATTCAACTTTTCCAGTTTTCCTTTTAGTTGTATGATTTACTGTTTTAATTTTATAGATTTTATAGTATTCCCCAGTGTCTGCTCTGATGAAGAATAGTTATTCAAGGAAGATCCTAACTTGATTTCTATGTCGTTTGGCAAAACCGGTGATTGATTCCCATTATAATCATTATTCAAAGACACGACTGGATTATCCATTTTTTCTTCACGCTCCTGTGAAGATACTTCTATTGAACCATAATTGTCTTCCTCACTTAAAATTTTGATAAATGGAAAATTCTAGGCATGAAACGGTTCTTTCGAAGTGGAAGATTTCATGCTTCTAGTAATTCTGCGCAAACCCATCCTTGTAATGGGGAATTCTGATAAACTCGATTCACCATAGAATTTCACCTTTCATTTGTTTAAAAATTTTGATTTTCCCCTTGCATTCAAGGATACAATATGAGGATCTTCATACAAATCTAAGACAACCAAGGTTTCAAACTTTAAAGGAAGGGTTTCTATTGTATGCCCTGGATTATCCATTGTCAGCATTCCTAATTTAGATGTTTCCACATCTTTTGACTCCAAATTGGCCTTAGTTTGAAGAAATTTTTTATGTTTTCTACGGGTTTTTGGACGAAGAGTGGGACAATACTGGGTTAATCCAAAACTGTTTGCATTCAAAAATTCATCCCAAGACCTACCAATGCGATTTAACTGGTACTGAAATAAGATTTTAAGGAGACCATGATGAAAAAGACTTTGTTCTATATCTCCAACCATATTCTGTACAATATGAGCCATTTTCCCAAGAATCTAAAGAATAAAGAAAGGTAAATTGATTTTTCTACCTTTTAAGGCCATCAACAACTGTAAATGATAGTAATGTATTTGAGAGTAGCGGGCATCGCAGGTAACATACCTGATTAAAATATCAAAACAAGCTTTCCATTGCAGTTTCAAAAATTTAATAGAAACGCCTCTTCCAAGATCCAAACCCTCTGGTAATGGTAAGAGGAACATTTCACATTTCTTCTTATTGACCTTCTGACCTTTGAACCAACGCTAACCAACTTGAGGAAGCTTAGTAGCTTCAGCAATTATATCTTCATTCAAAACCAGCCAAAAAATCCCCAATTTGAGCTGAATTATTCTTCAATGACAAAGAGAATTATTTGGTTATTCCCACATGATGACATCTAAAACCTTTAAAAAACAAACCCTAGCCTATCTGATCAAAGAATGCGGTTGCTTCTCGGTTTGATTCAACCAACTCAGTGCCTGAAATCTCAAAGCGATTCAAAGGTGTCATTTCCACTCTGCAAAGGATTTGATTAGGGTTTAGGATAAAGGGATGCGTGAACATAGATGGTATTGGAATCCATGTGAATGGTATAGTGTAACATATCACATCATAACCCAGTTCACATGAGATGAGAACTGAAACCCTAAATCCAATTTTAGTAACCATAGATTCAATGTAATGGAAACAAGTTCTGAAATTATGTTTCTTTGAAAATCGATACCACCAAGCTAACCAAATCATTGTGCAATGATTCTTGGAAACCATTATTTGATTTCAGGATTTGTTCTCCCAACTAAGTGAATTTCGAGGTTAAAATCATAAAAACTAAGATCTGAAAATAATAACCTTGTACGTAAATATTTATGAGAATCGTTTCGAAATGAAAAAAATAACACACTACATTACATGTGTTTGATTATGAGATTTCATATTTAATCCCAATGTGTTAGAATGATGACCCCAAAAATCGACAAAAATCACCATTTAATAGATAATGATTTTGCATTGAAATTCTTGTCAATTCATGATGTAAAAAAAATAACAGGTGTAAAGATGTATAGGTTCATGTCATAGTCATTCCCTCCCAGCACTTAACCTTTGCTATGATACGTCTAATACGTGGAGGTTAAATGTAACATCAAACTAAACAATAGGAAACCATATGTTTGCAAATGATTATGATGTATAAATGATATCATCAATAATAATCAACAAGTAAATATTTCCAATATAAGTCCATCAAAAATATTAACTTGGAATATCAACTTGTGGATTATTAGAATTAACATTCATAAGCCATATAAATGTTGATTAGAAAACATCATACCAAGCCAACCTTTTAAATCAGAATCAATTTTGATTTATCATTAGAAGCATAGATAAATGATTCTAATCAAAATTTTGAAAAATAAAAAACAGGAATGATCTTTTATTATAAATATATATAAGGCAAATTTTTATTTATTTACATATTATATCAGACATAAGTTATAGAAGTTTATAATCATAAAAATGTTCAACAATCATATAAAGGTTTTGATATAATAGAAATTATCCAACCTTACATATATGTTTGAACATTTTTGTTTGATAAATAACACTGCCAAATATTTGAAGCCAAGTATTAAAAAGAAATTTTACTAAATACAAGGGTTATGAATCACTTAAGCTAATTCTTTCTTACCAAATAGTATAAAGCATCATTTCATTTATATTAATAATATATGATCATGGAATAATGAGAATGAATATAACAGCTACAAAAATGAAAGACTTAGCTTGATTCAAAGTGTTTCCTAAACTACCACTTTGGCCTCTAACTCTTCCTTTATTGAGAGTACCTTCATAATCGAATATTCTTAAGGAATTATTATATAACATAGAAGAGTACTGATCAATTTTACTCGGAAAAGAAGAAAAAATTGAGAGGGTTGTTTCCTGCCAATAGGTCTAGTGTCTGAGGTCAAAATACTCAATGTGCATTCAGTGATGCATACTTATCCTCTATTGAGTCTACGGTATCTAAAATGTTGATAAAAAGGATCTTGTTGTAGTTTAGATAGACCAACTCAGGTATGACTCCCTCTTATGAAACTCAAAATATTAATCGATCTCCTAGTGGGCTAAAATAGAGGAAAAGAGAAAAACCATGACAAATATCTCCATGAAGGACGAACTAAAACTCCAACCAGTCCAGAAAAACCCTATGCAGTAAATAGGTTTTTGTTCTATCGACTATGGCACAAAAGAAGCCATGAGACCAACCTCGACTTAAAAATCAACCATAGAGGATTTTATCCCTCACAAATCAAAAAATAATTTAACCTACACCACGGTAATGGTAATACAGACACAAATACAGAGGTTGCAGAACGGAGAAGGAAATACCCTAACTCAAAATGGACACAACTACAATACCTTTTACCCAAGTTTCGACCACTTATAAAGTTTTAGTATTTAGAAAACCATAAGAGTACAAAAAGTCAAGTGCCTACCTGTTAAGTGTTGTATTTCTGTGGGCTAGGTTGGATGTAATGGCTCCAAATGTCTTTCCTCGATTGGTTGTTTTGATAAACAATGTTTCATGGGAAAAAAACCAAATAAAATCATCTCTTTATATATAAAAATGAATGAAAATGTCATTAATGAGGTCGTTGGATCTATAAATGCGGTGGTTGGCGAATTAAATGTGGTGTTTGACGCAATTCCTTTTGGAACGAAACTTTGTCGTTCACCGCGGAAAGAAAAGTAACACCGACAATGTCGCTTATACTCTTGGAAAATCTCCGATAATATCGACGATGATTCATGAGTTCTCTCAACTATATCATCAGAAAAAACTAAGTCCCTTCCGACTACATCGACGACAACTATCTGAATTCCCTTGGTTATCTTTGTTGATGCTCATTCTATCAAATATTTCACTTTGAATGCGACCATATCAATATAAAATTACAACCTTCCATGAAAACTTGGAAACCTTAATCATTAACAACATTCACCGACGTCCTTCGATCATTTCGACAATGATTTATGAGTCACTCCCAATAGTGTCGACAAGTTTATTTGAGTTATGCCGAAACAATAGGTACAAAAGCTTTCTTTTCATCTTGTCGATTGTTTTGGAGTGACTGGTTGAGTTACTCCGACACGTTGGAGAAACTGGTCAAGTTGCTTCAATATGTCAGATAGAAAAAGTAAGTTTTACTTAGCCAAAACTTCTTTCTCTCAAAATTTTGGAAAAAATTAAGTGTGCAAAATGGGTTTCCTTGAGTTATAAAACTAGTTTAAGTATGCTTTCAAACAAAAATAAAAGAAGGAGCCTTAAAAATTCAATTTTTTTGGGGGAAGCAGTTGCAGCAACAAAAATTGGAGACTAGGTGGTGAACACAAATCTCTGAAAAAAAAATCTTTGGAAAACAAGAGTGCTACATTGTACTAGATTGTGAATGTACAACAACTTCTTCAATGTATTCGTTGAGATCGTTTAAAATACTAGACTTATCTAGGGGTGTGATTTTTGTGCATCACATTGATTTTCATCCTTTGGGAGTAGGGTAACCAGAACCAGGAGTCTTAGTACCTCCCCTGGGACCAAAATATGAAATTAATTTTACCTTTGTCTTTTGGTTTCCACTAGATATAACTCCACAGGATTGTAACAAGGTTAGACAGATGTATTCATTTATTCCTCATTCCCATGTTATCGGCATTATTTTGATGCTTTATTTTTTAATGACATTTTTGTTTTGAGTCTTCCTTGATTGCTTCCTCCACTTTGATAATTTGGTATGTGTTGGGCCGAATTAATGTCATTTTAATTCTGTTGTAGTAGTTTCCTAGCCATTTAATTTGTCAATCCAAGGTTCGTAGGCTTACGAAGCACATGCAAAGTATATGCAGGACTAAAGCGAAATTAAGCTAATCTAACCCCCCTTTTCTAGTTGCTAATTTCTAATCTAATCCCCCCTTAAGCTAAAACACACAACTGCTAATCTAATGCTAGAAGATGAAACACACAGATGAAAGTAAATAGCATAAAAGAAAGACAACATATGAAGAGAAACAAGACAACACATGTGAGCTCACATTAACAATAAGGGAATCTTAATTTCCATCACAAGAATCAATGACAAATCATGAAAGAATCAAATCCAATATTATGAAAAAAAAATAAGAATTCCCTTCTCCATATTACAAAGTCAGGACTAATGTCTACAATCTACTATCTACCTAAGATTATCTGAGATTAATCAAGATTCTATATATGATTAATGAAATGAAGAGAGAGAACTCTCTTTTTATACATGAAGGAGATAACCATCTCACAATGACAGATCCATTATTATCTCAACCACTCTCAACTAATTTCCTATTATTACAAGATATGATCCCTTCAAATCCTCCACATGTCTCTCACAAATTTTCCACATGTCTCTCATAAATCCAAGATAAGATATTCCAACCAAATATTCATGATCTTCTCATTAGAATTAGCTTGAATAATTATCTCCTTGAAATGGTGGAGGAGATATTTGAGAAGTCTTTTCTTTGCATTAATCCCTCACCTATTCCTACACATTACAAAGCTCATCCATACTTGACATATTAGTGAAAAACATGTTAACTTCTAACATTTTAATCATAAATTCACTTATAATACTAAAATGAATAAATTTGAAATAATAAGGTGAAACCCACATATATGTATGGAAATGGTATGATAAAAGGTTAATGGGACAACGAACTGTGAGGAATAGCGGAAGATAAAGTGGAAGAAAATATGACATTTCCGAGTCTCAACATACTCCCCAGCTGAACTTGTTGCATGTCCTCATGCAACTGTGTATGGATCTTCTCAAGAACTTTTCGCATCTAAACTTGGATTTGATTGATGATGTCTTTCTAACAATGAATATTTCCAGGGTGTGAAATACCTGAGTAACAACTGGAATTTCTTATGGTTTGTTCTTGTGTGACAACCATGAATAAAAAGAATATTGGTTATTGTGTTAACAACATTGATTTCATGATGTGAAATGCATGAGCAACAACTGAAATTTTCCTTATGGTTGGTTCTTGTGTGACAACCATGAATACAAATAATGTTGGTTCTTGTGTTAACAACATTCATTTTGTTATCTATTTTCTAGCTGCATAATAATTTAGCCATATGCTCATTGGAAATGATAAGCTATTAATGTGCATAGAAGACATCACTGTGCATAAGAAAGCCTTTTTATTTATCTTTATAAATCATGTGAATATGTATATCAATGTGTATAAAGCAAAGTGCAACTGAGGATTTGTCGGAAAGAAATGTTGGTGAATGGTAAGTGAGATGAAAAATGGGTGATGGTGGTGAAACGAATGGAATGAATATAGTTTTCTCTCCCTAACTAATCTGCTTGCATGTCCTCATGCGACCTAACATGGGTTGTGAAAGTGAAAATAAGAAATTGAGCATGGTGAGGGAATTTTCCAAATTATTCATTGCTAGCATGTAAGGAATTGCATGATTAATGTTTAGAAAACAACATACCCCCACTTACCCAAAAAGTAGATGAACGATGCAATAGGAATGTAGCTGATACTGCTAGATCATGGAATGTGTCACTGCTACTACGATTGTAACTACTAGATCATGGGTACTAAAGGGATCAGAACTGCTACTCTGAATCATGGAGAATATGTCACGGCTACAGGATAAAAATGTAACTGTAAATGTTGTTGCGGCTGTAGCTGTTGGAACTGATGTAATGTGAAGTGGAGGAATCTGAACTGCTGCTGATAAATAATGGAAAATGTGGAAGATGGAAAGTGGAACTGTGGTACTATCATAGATATGAAGTCATACATCTACAACTGCTGATGGAGTCATCAGAAATAATGTATAGTCTTCACCTATGACAAAACCCAGTGGTACAGTTGTAATCATGTGAAGGTATGTGTTGAGGTCGAGCATGAAGAGAAATCATTAGATTACTGGCCATTGATGAATGTCGTTAACCAATGTGAGGAAACCCACCAATGATGTCAATGAGTGACACGGTACCCAAGTACATCTTGTGAAGTGAGAATAGATGTGCTGATGTCGATCCATTTGCAATATTTGACGATCAAGGGACATTGATGAATTCCCATGATTGTAAGCAAGAGAACTTGCCATTAAGGCATGTAATCCTCTAGGTAATCAAAATGAACTCTAGTATATATCCTAGATGAGGTGCTGAGGTCGATGGGGTAAGACTTGTTGAAAGTTGGGCCTTAAGGAATCCCACATCAGTTAACACGAGTTGATATAAAATTGGTAGGACTATAAGTGAAAAGATCTCACAGTCAAGCAGTGGATATGGAAAGGCTATGTAGTAATGGAAGGAGAGCTGGTTTTATTCAGAAGGAAAACTTGAATGGAAAAATGAACTGAAAAATATAAAGGAATGTATGCAACTCAAAAATATAGGTATGTGGAGTCATGATAAATAAGGCAATGAAATAGTGGACTCCGGTATGGACGGCTAATGTGCCTAGAAGGAGAAATGTGGGTAAACATTCATGCCACAAATGTGTTTATGAATGGTTTCTGTGTAACAATAAACACCATAATGTTTATGATGACTGACGGCTCCTTCAAGTTGTCTATCAAAGCATGTTTCTCAAAACATTTGTGATTCTTAAAAAATCCGTTCAGCAGCAAAATGCGATTGTCTCTTAAACCTAAAAAAAACTTAGTGCAAATTCTTACATGAAACTTAGTAGTGAATATGTATTCAATATAGTTCCTCCTCCCCAATTGAGCTGGTTGCATGTCCTCATGCAACCTAGCATGAAACTTGTGAGAAGTGTTGGAGACATTTACCCACCATGCACACTTAATTTGGTCAATTTGACCTTGTTAAACCACTATCCTAAGTTGTATGGACTTAATCAGCATCAGATGAGCACACTATGACATCAACATGAGCACACCCATGCCTACCTTCAGTCAAGGAGGCCAACTAAGCCTTCTCCTCCATTCAGGGAGGCTAACTAAAGCACTCCGAGGGTGATCTGAGTGTCATAAATGCACCTAATTGCTAATTGATGGTTACAACTAGTTAAGCTGAGTGGTGAAGGAACCTCCATTCATTATATTGATTATTTATATTAATATTTATGAACTGGAGTCAACAGGGGCGCCTCCAACCACCTATGATGGCCAGTTTGACTTAAGTTAACCTCATCGGGGTTCATTGGAGTTATTGATGCGCTACCACTTTTTAGTTGGAATGCAATGACATGTGTTTGAGCTACTTTCAGTTAGACTCAGTCATTCATTGCACTCTGACTTTAGTTAGGACTCATTTGAGTCAAGCAGGACTTGATCAGTTGGTTGACTAGTGTGTTTACTGTGGCTTATAGTCAGCTATGCTACACCCATTCATTCAATTAGAATGACCTCCTTGGGAATTCAAATTGTCTTGGAATTCATGCATATTGCATGATCATTGTATTGTATTATCCATTATTCATTTATTATATAGAGCTGCTACTTTCATTGTAGCACTGTTTTGCCAATTTTATGCATAATTGTCTGAATTCTTTGTGAGACTGTGTTTTCAGTCCCTAGACCACTGTGAGAAATTAATATGGTATCAAAGCTCATAGGGGAACAAAGCTCATATCTCTAAAAAACAAGGTTTCTAACAGATCTTGCATGAAAAATTGAGCCAAAGCTCAAACTTCCAGCATTGCACTAGAAGCCAAGGCTTACCACTTAATACCCCAAGTTAAGGAATTGTTGGTCAAGCTTGCTTGATCAGCTATGATGGGTGTGATGAAATCCTAAGATGTGCAGGCTGTTTGACCTTATGGTGCCCCTTTTGTTGTCATTTGTAGGTTTTAACAGGTGAAAGCATTCGCTCTAGCAGTTTGAAATGGATTCTTCCATAGAACTCTTGAATACATTCAATTTCCATTCATGGAAAGGAGATATGGAGATCCAACTATGTGCCAGAGGACTCTATCGGGTAAATATGGAAATTGAAGAGGAGCCTGCTTCTATGACAGAAAAAGCTAGATTCTTGAACAAGAAAGATGAAGCATTTGGATTCTTGTGCCTCTAGGTTTCCTAGGATCTTCTTTTACATCTCTTGGGATTGAAGACTCCAAAGGAAATTTGGGACAAATTGGAAACCTTGTATGGAAAACAAGATGATTTGAGAGTATACCAGCTTGAAAATGAGTTGATTTCTCTCTAGCCTTCCAATTTCGAGACCTTAAATGATTTTTTCACAAATTTCAAGCACATTGTCTTACTGTTGAACCAATGTAAGGTGGAGAAGGAGGATGGTCAACTCATCCTATCCATACTCTCCAAACTTGGAGCTTATTATTCAGTGTTTGTCTCTACATTATGTGCGGGGAAGCTCACAACCCCTGGATGGAAGATACCTTCACTCAATGCCTTCATTGAGTCCCTAACAAGTGAACATGATAAGCTTGTCCAGATGGGGATCATCAGATCCTCCCATGATCAAGCCCTCCATGTCTCGGGGCTCAAATATCTGATGGGTCAAGGAAAGCAGCAGAAGAACTGAAAAACCAAATTCGAAGCTCCTAAGCCTAAAGTTGAAAACCAGCAGCATGAAGATCCTTCTGGATCGAAGAAGAACAAAAGAAAATGGCATGATGGAAAGGAAAGAGTCAAGTGTTCATATTGTGGGAAGGGCTTCCCCCCTGAACATGCCTGCATGAAAAAGAAACTTGATGAAGCTACTTCTCTTCTTGAGAAAAATCACATCAATCTTTTGAAAATATTTCGAAGGAGAGATCAGCAAGATTAGGAACCATAGCATGAAAGAGGTCATGCTCTCATGGAAATCACTTCAAATTCCAAAGCACTCTTGATAGATTCTGGAGCTTTGAATCATATGATGGATGAAAGAGAATCTTTCTCACCTTTGGAGACCAACAAATCCATCCCCATCCACATGGGAGATGACTCCACAATCATATCTGAAGGAAAAGGTACTGTAGATATTGAGCATGGTTATTTTTCCAATGTTCTGTATGTACCATCTCTTGCATCAAATATCCTAAGTGTTTATCAAATGACACATACGAGAGTGCCCAAGAGAATATCCTTTAGCCCAGATGATGTAGAGATCATAAAACTTTCATCCGAAAAACTTGTAGCAAAAGACCTTGCAAACCATCATGCAAAAGCCTACGAGTTCTCCCATTTTGTGGCGGATGCAAAGCCCACCACATTCCTGACTCATGGAAATGAATTTAGTATACTATGGCATGAGAGGATTGGCCACCTAAACGTCAAATAATTGCAACAATTATAGAATAATTCTATGGTTGAAGGCCTCCCAGTCATCAAAGCTACCACTGGAATTTGCAAGGGTTGTGTTGTTGGAAAGCACCCTGACCATAAGCTCGATTGGGGGAAGGCAAGCCAAGCATCATGCATCTTGGGCCTGATACATTTTGATATCAATAGTCCTATTCCTATCACATCCATGAATGGATCAGCATTCAGTTCCCTACACTCCCTAGCAAAACGGTGTAGCGAAGAGGAAGAATCGGTCTCTCAAGGAGATGACCACTTGTATGCTAGAATCAATGAAGTTGGCTGAAAATTTGTGGGCTGAAGCCATGCATGTTGTAGAATATATTTAGAATAGAGTTCCACACTCATCCATGAAAGAGAAGACCCCTTTCAAATCATATTTTGGGCACAAGTTGGATGTGTTGAACATGAGGGTGTTTGGGTCCACTTGTAATGTCCCCGAGCCTCCGACCAGTGAAGAGGATGCTACCACACTATGATATAACTTGGGAAACTAGCCCCATGAAGTTTTTCATAACTAAAAACTGATAAACTGAAATGCTTTGAAGTAAAACATGTAGAGATGCATAATTATTAAGCGTACAGTGGAAGCAAAACCATACCTTCAAGCATTCAACAATTTCATCATAATTCATTAAACATCAAATATAATTGCAGAGATGGGATAGTCAAGAATACTTATCTTATGCAGTATTCATCCTGCAACCAGCTACGTCGCTACAATGTTCCACCCGACCATAGGCCAGTGTGCTCCTTAATCTCTCAGCAACACTGCCACCCCCGAGCTGGGCATGATTTCCCAAGGAATAAGGAATAGGCAGGCTTACACATAGCCAAGAATACACAAATCAGCATGCCAACATAGTTGGGTTTATCAGGCCATCAACAAATCAATCAAGCCAACACAGCCCGAAGATCAACAACTGCATACACGTAGCAAAACAAGCGGTTCACAGCTTGGGCGGGGAAATCTGATTCCTAAGTCATTCTTGGCCCTATCGTGGCCAAAACGACTCAATAATAGCCACAACAACCCAAAATGAAAAAGAACCCACATTAAACCACAAATCATGGGGAATACAGTAGCCCCGATCTCAACACTAAAACAACAGGAAATACACAGCTCAAAATAGAAGAGGCGATCAGACTCTCAGCCTGGGTAGGGAAAAGCATATGCACAGACCAAAAAATTCAGTATGGAAACACACCCCCACAGCAGAAATTGTGAATGGCTACTTCACAGGGACATCGTGGATGGTAGAAAAATGGCTTACTAAGAATCCACCATGGCCCAAAACATAATTGAACACCACATCCAACAAAAACGTAGGGAATATAACAACCCCGGTCTCACAATGAAATGGAGAGAAAATTACACAGTCCGAAAATGGGAGAGAGGTCAGACTCTCAGCATGGACAAGAGGAAAACATACACAGGAAGATCGTGGTTGACTGAGAACGGTTTCTCCAGCTCTCTATGTGGGGAAAACGATGAAGAATCCTGTGCATGAGAAGGTGAGACCGTGAGAGAACCCCCGTATGCATGAGGATGAGCAAGACCAAAATGGAAGAATGGAGAATGGAATCGTCCCCTGTCCCCTACTCTCTGCATGAGGGAATGAGCCTGCTGGTGGAGTGTGTGTGTGGGCAAGGGCTAACAGTCCTACCACACACCACTGCCCAGCAATAACTATCCCAACTAATCAATAGAAGTTTTAGTGTGGTAGTTGATTGATGAGACAAGGAAAGGTGAGTGATTCAAAAGGGTGGGTGACAACTAAATGGGTTTAACAGCTGACACATAGATTTTCCCCATTGGCCCAAGGTTTAATAATTCCCCCTCCTTATCCTTAGGAAACTCATGCCCTTTTCATCATGGTTGCATTGATGTAGCTGGTTGGGGTTTATTTTAATTAAAAATGCATATTTACATGATGCCAAAACTATAAGGTGCTGGATAGCACAATATACCATCGGCAACGATTCCAATTGCCGAAACATATCACAACCAAATCAATGGTGGGGATTTTTCCTTTAGCTCCACACCACAATTAATTACAATATATACATCATGTACCTTTTAATGCAAATGGGGTCAAAATCAGGGTGTTACACCACTGCATGGGCCCGAATTCCGCTTAATAAAAGGAGGGTTTTGCAACCGCAAAGCATCGAATGTATATTTATCAGATATACTGATGAATATAAAGGTTTCAAGCTTCTATATATCAAAACAAAATAGATCATCATTGAAAGGATTGCCATGTTCAATGAGCCTCTTCAGGAGGTAGAACTAGTGAAGGAGAAAACTGTTGAATTTCCTTCCTATTCTACTGAATATTTGGATGATGTAATTGGGGGTGATGAACCTGATTTGGATTCTATGATTTATGATATAAGTGTATATAAAACATAAGATGTTGAATCAGAACCTAAAGTACAAAATCATCTCCCAACATGGGCCCAACAGACACTCTCCTCCGTAGGAGATAACATTGAAAAGCTGGATGATCCAAGGAGAACCTGGTCTGATTTCCAAAGAGCAGGTATTGCGCTCTCTTGTCCTAATTATTTTCTGTCCAAATATTGTTATTTGATGATAAGTTCAGACCCTAATTCTTACTACCATGCTCAGAAGGATCCAAGATGGCAAGCTATCATGGATGAAGAGATGATTTCTCTTCAGAAAAACACTACTTGGGAGCTAGTTTCTCTTCCTCCGGGGAGGAAATTGGTTCAATGCAAGTGGGTGTTTCAGACTAAGTTTGATGCTAATGGAAGAACCTGCAAATATAATACAATTCTGGTGGCAAAATTTTTCTCCTAGGTCCAAGGTGTGTACTACCATGATACTTTTGCACCGGTTGCAAAAATGGACTCCATCCACCTAGTTTTGGCAATTTTTGCATCTAAGCACTGGGAAGTCCATCATATGGATGTTAAGTATGCCTTTATGCATGGAGATATTCATGAGGAGATATACATGAAGAATCCTGAGGGATACATTTCTAATCCATCTTTGGTTTGCAAGCTAAATTCACTATACGGGTTCAAACAAGCCCCAAGAGAGTGGTATTCCAAGATGGATGCCTTCCTTCTCTCGCAAAACTTCCAAAGGTGTAAATCATATCCAAATGTGTATATACAGAAGTATGATGGTAATTTGATTATTATCATTTTATACGTTGATGACTTACTGATTACAAGTAGCACAGTTACTTCTATTTTAGTCATCAAAACTGCTCTCCACAATGCATTTGAAATGAGCGATTTGGGGCTCTTGAAGCAATTTCTGGGACTTGAAATTGAGAAAAATTTTGATGGGATAATGGTCACTAAGTCCAAATAAATATCATACTTATTAGTAAATTTTAACATGGCTAAATGTAAGGCTACTCCATTCCCTTTCCTTTCAGGGATCAACCTTGAAGAAGGAAAAAGAACACCTCCCATGGACTGCACTATTTATTGACAACTGATAGGTAGCTTGCTCTACTTGACTCATTCTCAGACTGATATTTGTTATTCCATGAATGCTGTGTCAAGATACATGTAGCAGACTCATGATCTTCATTGGAAGGAATCCAAGAGGATCCTCTAGTATATTTAGGGAACCAGGACCTACGACATTCACTATGCTGCAGACTCTGAGCTAGAGCTGGTTGGTTACACAGATTCCGATTGGGTGGGTGATTCTATTGATCGAAAGTCTACTTTAGGATATGTCTTCATGTTTGGTGGTGGACCCATTTTCTGGTCTAGAAAAAATAAGGCCGCCAAAGCATTGTCTTCAGCAGAGGTTGAGTACCGAGGAGTGGTGAATGGTTGCATCCAAGCTGTTTAGTTGCAAGGCATTCTTTCAGAGTTTGATATTGGTAGTAATTTGTCCACTGTCCTCTTTTGTGATAGTGAAAGAGCTATTAAGATATCCACATATCCAATTATCAGGTAGAGTACCAAGCATGTAGAGATACACATATACTATATCAGGGAATTAGTGCATGACAGGACCATCATTCTACAATACTGCCTGACTGATGAGCAGATTGCAGACATCTTCACCAAGATATTTTTAGAAAATAAGTTCACTTACCTCCGTTCACTGTTGGGGGTGAGTTCATCAGGGTGATCAAACTACTTTCAGTGTTCATATTGAGGGGGGGTTTTCCCACTGGTTTTTCCCTCTTTTCCTCACTTAGATTTATTTTTGAGCATTGTTTGAGTTTCATCATTGTACAGGGTGACCTATGGCCTTGTTTCCCGGGCCCTAGCATTTCATGCACTTTATGTTTCCACCTCTTCTGAGTATAGCTTAAGGGGGGGTGTTGGAGACATTTACCCACCATGCACACTTAATTTGGTTAATTCAACCTTGTTAAACAACTATCCTAACTTGTATTGACTTAATTGGAATTAGATGAGCACACTATTACATCAGCATGAGCACACCCGCACCTACCTTTAGTCAAGGAGTCCAACTAAGCCTTCTCCTTCATTCGAGGAGGCTAACTGAAGCACTCCGGGGGTGATCTGAGTGTCAAAAATGAACCTAACTGATAATTCATGGTTACAATCAGTTAAGATGAGTGGTGAAGGCACCTCCATTCATTATATTGATTATTTTTATTAATATTTATGAACTGGAGTCAACAGGGGAGCCTCCAACCACCTCTGATGGCCAGTTTGACTTCAATTAACCTCATCGAGGTTCATTGGATTTATCAATGCACTACCACTTGTTGGTTAGCATGCAGTGGCATGTGTCTGAGATCATTTTAGTTATACTAAGCCATTCATTGCACTCCAACTTCAGTTAAGACTCAGTTGATTCAATCAGGACTTGATCAGTTGGTTAACTAGTGTGTTTACTATGGCTTACAGTCAGTTAAGCTAGACCCATTCATTCAATTTGAATGACCTCCTTGGGAATTTGAATTGTCTTGGAATTCATGCATATTGCATAATCATTATATTGTATTATTAATTATTCATTGATTATACAGAGCTGCTACTTCCATTGCAGCACCATTTTGCCAATTTTATGCATAATTGTCTGAAATCTTTGTCAGACTATTTTTTCAGTCCCTAGACCACTGTAACAAATTAGTAAGAAGTTCGTAAAATAAAAAATATCATGCAAAATGAAGTACATAAGCTAGAAAGAAAATGTTAGGAATAAAATGTGTTATACATGTTTCTGTTGCACTCCTAGTTCATCATTGATCGCTGCTTGAAGTGGCTTGAAGAAAAAAAATTGAGTGTGAAAGAAACAAAAATCATTATTCCAAAGATATTTTCAGGAAGTGTTTGTTTTATTTTTGCAGAAGATAAAAAAAATTAAAAAATAAACACTCAAAATTAAATTTATTCGATCTGCGTTCATGGGCATTCAACATTAATGTCTCGGCTCTTTAACAAAAAATTTAAAATTTAAAATTTTTAATAGATGTAACTGTAATGTCCTGGTTTTGACCCCGGTTACATTAAAAAGGTACATGATGTATATATTGTAATTAATTGTCATGTGGAGCTAAATGAAAAAGCCCCAGCATTGATTTGGCCATGTATGTTTCGGCAATAGGGATCATTGCCGATGGTATATCGTGTTATCCGACACATTATAGTTTTGGCATAATGTAAATATGCACATCAATTAAAATAAACCTACAACTAGCTACAACGGTGCAACATTGAATGAAAAGGGTATGATTCCTAAGGTTAAGGGGGGTTGTCCAACCCATGGGGGTCATTGGGAGTTTGCCATGTGTCGGCCACCCATTTAAACTTCTGTTGTCTGGGAGCAGTTATTGCTGAGTAGTGGTGGGTGTGGCAGGACTATCAGTCCTTGCCCACGTGCCCACTCCACCAGCAGACTCTTCCCCTTCACTCACGCAGGGAAAAGACCATGATTCCATTCCTCCCACGACTCCATTCTGGCGGTTGAGTACTGTTCACCCTCACATGAATGTTTCCCTCTCTGGACTTCCTCATGCACCGCTGGGGGGAATTTACCCATCGTTTTGTTTAATCCTCATGCACAAGCCAGAAATAGGATGGTTTTACCTCACGCAGGGGTTGGGGGATTATGATCTCATGCGACAAGCTGGAAGAGCGATCTGAGGGGCACGACTCTACTATTCATATGTTTTCCCTGTTTATGATGGGAATCCATCTTCTTCCCCATCTGTGGACTATGTAAGGTTCCCATTGTTTGAGTATGGGATTGGGTTGTAGATCTTTCCCTCGTTTTGGTTGCTGCGTGTGCAATTATCTTGTGGGGTTGTTGCTGAGTTGTTTTGGCCATGTTAGGGCCAAGAAAAAATGTGATTCATCTTGTGGACTTGAGATGTGTTCACCCTTTCATTTGAGTTGTCACCCAGTTATCTTTATTTTCCTCACAGAGCTGTGAGCTGCTTATTTTACTACGGTATGCAGTGGTTGGTCTTCAGACTGTTGAGAGTAGGATTAGAGGTTGGCTATGCTTGAGAAAGTTGGTGTTTGGAGCCACTCAGACATAGTTAGACTTTTGTATTTCTTCTCCACAACCCTTGAAGAGTATTGGAAAGGGATGTCAGGGCCTGAGGGACTGTGAAGCAGAGAAAGGACTGATTCTTGTTGATGGGTGTGTGGATGTCTTAGAAGTTTGGTTAACTCTGGTGCAGGCATGCTTATCTCTCCATTGAGGCCACCAACTTCGCATTTATCCTTTCTTAGCTCCTTGATGACCTGATAAACCCTATTGTGTGGGATTGGCTGATTTTTGTACCTTGGCTATGTGTAAGCCTGCTTTGACCCTTATTCCTTGAGGAATCATGCCCAGATCAGGGGTGGCAGTGTTGCTCAGAAATTGATGAGCACGCTGGCCTATGGTTGGGTGGAACGTTGCAGTGATGTAGCTGGTTGTGGGATGAATTCTTTTTAAGATGAGTATTCTTGACTATTACGTCTCTGCATTTATATTTACTAATTAATAAATATGATGAACATGTGGTATGCTTGAATGAATGTATGTTTGCTTCCGCTATGTATATGAAGGATTATGCATCTTAGTATGTTTTATGTTTTAAGCTTTATATTTCAGCATTATATGCCTATTCAAGTTCATGGGGCTATCTTCCCGGAGGTTCTTAATGGTTTGGTAGCATCTGTTGGGACGCAGAAATGTCACTTTTTCATCAAATTTATCTTCCGCTATTCCTTACATTTCATCATCCCATTAACCTTTTATCATACCATTTCCATACATATATGTGGGTTTCACCTTATTACTTCCACTTTATTTATTTTTAGTATTATAAGTGAATTTATGATTAAATATTAGAAAATTAACATGTTTTTCACTAATATCTCAAAGTATGGATGAGCTTTGTAATGTGTAGGAATATGTGAAGGATTCATTCAAAGAAAAGAATTCACGTATATCTCCTCCATCATTTCAAGGAGATAGTTATGCAAAGAATATTCTAAGGAGAAGATCATGGAGATTTGGTTGAGAGACACGTGGAGAATTTGTGAAAGATATGTGGAGAATTTGAAGGGATCATATCTTGTAATAATAGGAAAGTAGTTGAGTGGTTGAGTGAATAGTGTATCTCTCATTATGAGATGGTTATCTTCTTCTCAAAGAAGTTCATGTATAAAAGGGAGTGCTCTCTCTTCATTTGTAATGGGATATTATCTTAGAATATTTTATATCTTAGATTATCTTAGAGAATAGTAGTTTCTATAAGTTAGTCTTGACTTTGTAATATGGAGAAGGGAATTCTTAGCTTTTGTTCATAATCTTGGTTTGATGCTTTCATGATTTATGATTGATTCTTGTGATGCAATTTAAGATTGATTTATTGTTGATGTGAACTCACATGTGTTATCTTGTTGCTCTTCATATGGTGTCTTTTTTTATGCAATTTACTTTCAGCTGTGTGTTTCATCTTCCAGCATTAGATTAGCAATTGCTTGTTTCAGTTTAAGGGGGGTTAGATTAGATTATTCTTAGTTTCACTGGGGGCTATATTAGCTTAATTTCACTTCAGTCTTGCATATACTTTACAAGTGCTTCGTAATCCTACGAACCTCGGATTGACAAATTAAATGGCTGGTCAAATACTACAATGAAATTAAAACGACATTAATTCGTCCCAACATTTTGGCGCCGTTGCCGGGGAAGCATGATGGATTGAAGTGTAGATTTCAATTCCTGCAAGTGTGGTAGTGTAGATTTCGATTCCTACAAGTGTGGTAGCGTAGATTTCAATTCCTGCAAGCGTGGTAGTGTAGATTTCAATTCCTACAAGTGTGGTAGTGTAGATTTCAATACATGCAAGTGTGGTAGTGTAAATTTCAATTTTTTACAAGAATGTTTAATTTCCATAACTGTGAAGAGTTATTTATTTTTTAGAGTGTTTTTTTTTTTAGATAAATGGTTTGTTTTTATTTAAGATTTTCAAATTTCAGTTTTGGGTGTTGTAAGAATCCCTTTTCAACATGGTTTAATAATGAGTATAAGTCTGGAACTACTCACTCATGCCTTGGAAAAAGCTGGATTTTCCTCTTCCCGGGAAGAGTAGGTCTTGGCAGCAATAAGATATTTAACTACTCCTCTAGAATCAAATGAGGAATCATCATCCGAAAACTCCTACGCATGTGAAGGCGAACAAGTATTTGAACAGGAGATCGATGAAGATGAACAGGAGATCGAGGAGGACCACGAGGAGTTACAGCATGATCTGAGGAGTGAAAACTATGCCTATGAAATCCCTATCGAACGATGGTTTCAAGCGAGAATGAGGTTAGAAAAATTTAGTTTTTCTTTTTATTTAGTTAGATCACAGCCACAACAATTAAATTTGTTCATATTTGTATATTGCCATTGTTCATTCATGGGATTGAAAGATAATATATTCCTATTACTGTTGCGTGTATGGCTACACTAGCTATTTGATTACACATAACTGTTTTCTAATTCCCAATTAGCATAGAGTAGGTAGGATTTTATTTATAGTTTTTGCTTTCACCTAGAATAAGTATGCTCTCCTCCGCGCTTCATGTGATCACGAGGATCAAAAAGTAGGATATTTTCTAAAATTTTCAGGAATGAATAATTAATGTTTTGCAACATGCTTAATTGATTTCATCTTTATTTTGCAATTCATTATCTCCATTTGCTAAAATCTTTTTCAATTGTTAAATAAAAATAGTCTGCAATTTCATTTTTAAACTAAAAAAAACGTTGAAATTATAATCCTGAAAAGCAGCTGCAAGTCCAATCTGAAACAACGCAAATCCATTGCATTTTTTTGACATTTTGGCTTGTTAAAATTCACTAAAACACAGTCGGGATAGTCCTATTTTTAGGGACCATAAGGGATTAGTTTTAAAACCTATTTCTATCCAAATTATTCCTTTAAGTCTAGTTTCCAATCCAATTTTAATTCTTCAATTTGGTTCTAAAACAAAAAAGATATGGTTAAAATACTGACTAGGGGTGGAGTAGGCAGCTCAAGAACATAGTTGGGACAATCACATTTTGGGAGACCTAATGGATGAATTTTAAAAACATGTTTCTAATACATACTCTCCTATCAATATAGTTTACAAAAAATTTTGAATCATTCGATTTCAATATCGTACGAAGGAGATATGCCAAAAATACTGACTACCTATCTTAAATCTGCACCCTAAAAAATCTGCTTTCTCAACTGTTCATTGGAATATTTGACCATTAAATTCTTATTTTATTCAAAACCTGTTTATGTTGAAGATACCTAGATGAATTTATTTTCATCTCCAATTGGAATCACATCAATCCATCTTTTAACGAAAAAGTTGTACTCAAAATAGTGACCATTGGTCTAGGCTGAAACTCACAAACAGCATTACGATGTAGGTTGTTATTCAGATTATATGATATACCATACCATAGAATTTTTAAAACATATTTCTACTGAAATTATTCCTATGAATACACTTTCTTTTGGCTTTATAATCATTCAAATCGGGGGTGAAACAAAGAATTTATTACCAAAACACTGTCAGGTAGTCTACGCCGGCCCAACATGCATCCTAGATAAGAACACCTTGACTCGCGTCTCTATTTGCAAGCATATGGAAATGAATTTTGAAAATCCAAGACATGGGTTTTTTGTGTAACATCCTCCTTTACCTAACTCTTGAGTAAATCACCAAACAAAGCCACTATTTGTGATATACAGTTGGTTCTTCAAGAGGGTATTTTCCATATTTACTATGGCAACTGGTTCCAAGTAGCTGAAACAATAAACTCCATTGTTGTAACAATAAAGGCTGAACAAAGCTCAAAAAAAGGGATGAATAAAGAAAAGGCTAAACAAAGCTCAAAAAAATGGCTAATCTTTCTCTGGCAAAACTGTTTATAACCCACAGAACAAGCTTCCATCTAAAAACTGAAATTCAATGATGAATGTCTCTTTGTATGAATATGTGTTGGATCTATGCATTTAGTTTCCATAGTCATGTGTGCATTAAGTAATGATTGAAAACGTTCATTATGATTTTGCAATTGGCTAACTCTTTTTGTGCACAGGATGGTAAAAGGAAATAATAAAATCTCTGTGGTGCAGCTTTGTTCACTACCAACGATTTTATTTCCCATCAACTCAAACAAAAAAAATAAAATATATGGAGAAAACGATAATTCCATGCATTTTTAATGAGAATAGTGAGTCGCAAGAATGAATTTGAACTTCTTCTTTTTTGCTTGTGAGGTTTGACAGTGCAGCGTATGAATTTACAGTAAAGGTCTAAGAACCACATCCACGATTAGCTCTAGAGGCTCGGGACAATCATATATTATGGAGTGGAGCAGTCGTTCACCAACAGCAGGAGAAGATCGATACTTATGTGGCAGGTATGCATGCATTTTATGTTAACGACGATTTATGCAGGATCTAATGGGTGTTGCAGCTTGTTGATGCAGCCTGATATTTAATTTTAAAATCCATAAAAGTGTAAAATAAACTAATTTTCTCACAGCATAGCGAGTTTTATATGTGTCGTAGCCGGTTGTTGCAGCCATTGTCGCAGCTCGTTGTTGTAGCTGCTGGTTGTTGCAGTCATTGTCGCAGCTGGCTGTTGTAGCCGCTATCACAGCTGATTATTGCATCTCATTGTCACTTCTATTAAAAATTTTAAATTATAAATGTTGAATGTCCAAAAATGCATATCAGATAAATTCATTTTTAAGTGTTTTTGCCATTATTTTTATTTTATTTTATTTTGGTGTGTTGTAAAAATAAAACAAAAACAAGAAAAATATATAAAATTATAAAAATTATTTCTTTTGTTTTACATTTTGCAAAAGAAAAAAAGAAAAAAAAAGTATATATATATATATATATATATATATATATATATCACAAAAAAAATTAAAACAACCAAAACAAAAAAAAAGTTGCAAATGGACGTTTTCATTTTTCCTGAAATTTCTTTTATGATTAACGCTGAATTGTTTTTCTTAAAGTCACTTTGACAATAATCACAGATGAAACCAGCACGAGAAACAAGTAATTTTCTTTGTAGCTTATGTACTTCTTTCTGCATGATATATTTTCTTTTATGAACTTTTCACAATTTTTATGCTAGGTTGCATGAGGACATGCAACCAGATCAGTTGGGGAGGGAGAAATATATTCAATACATATTCACTAATAAGATTTCATGCAGGATTTTGTACTAAAGTTGTTTTTTTCAGGTTTTAGAGACAGTCACATTTTGCTGCTGAAGTGCTTTTTCAAAGAAACACAAATTTTTTGAGAAACATGCTTTAACAGACAGCCTGAAGGAGCTATTACTCATGGTGTTTTCTCATAAACATCATAATGTTGGTTGTTACATAGAAACCATATTTTTTCATATTTTTCCTTCAAAGCACCTTCATCATCCATGTCTTGAAGTCCACTTTCCATCGCTTTATCCATCATGACTTCACACATACATATCTTTCTGAGTTACATACATCCATTTATCTTCTTCAACTCATTTTGCCATTGCAGTTTTCCTTATGAATAAAACTAGCTCCCTTTCCATGACTACATAGCCTTGCCATATCCACTGTTTGACTCTGATATATTTTCAATGATAGTCCTACCAATATTTTTATACCAACTCACGTTGACTGATTTGGGATTCCTTAAGGTCCACCTTTCAACAATTCTTGCCCCATTGACCTCATCACCTTATCTCAGATATAGACTAGAGTTCATTTTGAGTACCTAGAGGCTTGCATGCCTTAATGGAAAGTTCTCTCGCTGAAAATCATGGAAATTCATCCATGTCCCTTGATTGTCAAATATTGCAAGTGGTTCGACATCAGCACATCTATTCACACTTCGCAAGATGTACTTGGGTACCTTGGCACTCATTGACATCACTGGTGAGTTGCCTCGCATTGGTTAATGGCATTCATAAATGGCTGGTAATCCAATGATTTCTCTTCATGCTCGACCTCGACACATTTATTCGCATGACTAAAATTGTACCATCAGGTTTTGTAGCAGGTGAAGACTATACATTCTTTCTCTTTGACTCCATCAGCAGTTTCAGAAACATGACTTCAGATCTATGAGTATACCACAGTTCCACTTCTTGCCTTCCACATTTTCCATTATTTATCAGCAGCAGTTCAGATTCATCCACTTCACATTACAGCAGTTCCAGCAGTTACCGTTGCAGCATCATTTACAGTTACATTTTTATCCTATAGTCGTGACATATTTTCCATTATTTATCAGTAGCAATTCAGATTCCTCCACTTCACATTACAGGAGTTCCAGCAGTTATAGCTGTAGCATCATTTACAGTTACATTTTTATCCTGCAGCCGTGACATATTTTCCATGATTTAGCAGCAACAGTTCTGATTCCTTCACTGACCATGATCCAACAGTTACAACCGAAGTAGCAGTGACGCATTCCATGATCCAGCAACATCAGCTAAATTCATGTTGCATCGTTCATCTACTTTTTAGGTAAGTGGGGGTATGTTGTTTTCTAAACTTTAATCATGCAATTCCTTACATGCTAGAAATGAATAATTTGGAAAATTCCCTCACCATGCTCCATTTCTTTCATAGCCCATGCTAGGTTGCATGAGGACATACAACCACATCAGTTGGGGAGGGGAAACTATATTCAATACATACTCACTACTATCATTCCATTCTTTTCACCACCATCACCAATTTTTCATCTCATTTACCATTCACGAGCATTTCTTTTCGAGCAAATCCTCTATTGCACTTTGCTTCATACACATTGATATACATATTAGCATGATTCATAAAAATAAAGAAAAGACTTTCTTATGCACGATGATGCTTTTTATGCACATTAATAGCTTATCATTTTCAGTGAGTGTATGGTTAAATTATTATGCATCTAGAAAACAATTGACGAAATGAATGTTGTTAACACAAGAACCAACATTCTTTACATTCATGGTTGTCACACAAGAACCAACATTTTTTACATTCATGGTTGTCACACAAGAACCAACCATAAGGAAAATGTCAGTTGTTACTCATGCATTTCACATCATGAAATGAATGTTGTTAACACAAGAACGAACATTCTTTATATCCATGGTTGTCACACAAGAACCAACCATAAGGAAAGTGTCAGTTGTTACTCATGCATTTCACATCATGAAATGAATGTTGTTAACACAAGAACCAACATTATTTATATTCATGGTTGTCACACAAGAACCAACCATAAAAAAATGCCAGTTGTTACTCTTGTATTTCACACCCTGAAAATATTCATTGTTAAAAAGACATCATTAATCAAAGCCAAAGTTTAGATGCCAAAAGTTCTTGAGAAGATCCATACACAGTTGCATGAGGACATGAAACAAGTTGAGTTGGGGAGTATGTTGGGACTCAGAAATGTCACTTTTTCATCCAATTTATCTTCTGCTAAACCTCACATTTCATCGTCCCATTAACCTTTTATCATACCATTTCCATACATATATGTGGGTTTCACCTTATTATTTCCACTTTATTTATTTTTAGTATTACAAGTGAATTTATGATTAAATATTAGAAAATTAACATGATTTTCACTAATATCTCAAAGTATGGATGAGATTTGTAATGTGTAGGAATATATGAAGGATTCACTCAAAGAAAAGACTTGACGTATATCTCCTCTACCATTTCAAGGAGATAGTTATGCAAAGAATATTCCAAGGAGAAGATCATGGAGATTTGGTTGAGAGACATGTGGAGAATTTGTGAAAGATATGTGGAGGATTTGAAGGGATCATATCTTGTAATAATAGGAAAGTAGTTGAGTGGTTGAGTGAATAGTGTATCTCTCATTATGAGATGGTTATCTTCTTCTCAAAGAAGTTCATGTATAAAAGGGAGTTCTCTCTCTTCATTTGTAATGGGATATTATCTTAGAATATTTTATATCTTAGATTATCTTAGAGAATAGTAGATTGTATAAGTTAGTCTTGACTTTGTAATATGGAGAAGGGAATTCTTAGCTTTTGTTCATAATCTTGGTTTGATGCTTTCATGATTTATGATTGATTCTTGTGAAGTAATTTAAGATTGTTTTATTATTTATGTGATCTCACATGTGTTATCTTGTTGCTCTTAATATGTTGTCTTTCTTTTATGCAATTTACTTTCAACAGTGTGTTTCATCTTCCAGCATTAGATTAGTAATTGCTTGTTTTAGTTTAAGGAGCGCTAGATTAGATTAGTCTTAGTTTCATGGGGGGTTAGATTAGCTTATTTTCACTTCAGCCTTACATATACTTTGCAGGTGCTTCGTAAGCCTATGAACCTCATATTGACAAATTAAATGACTGGGCAAATACTACAACAGAATTAAAATTACATTAATTTGTCCCAACAACGTCCTCCTCGCCGGTCAGCGGGTTGGGGACGTTACAGTATGGTATCAGAGCTAACGTTCCAGCATGGGCCTGAATGGGCCGTGAAGATGTAGTGACAGAGCCTACAAGTTGTAGCATGAGCCTCAAAGAGCTTGAAATATAAGCTAGCAGGGGAAGGTTTCCCTCTTCCTAGAAGAGATATGAATGACGTAAAATTTCCAGAAAATTTCTTTGGAAAATATTCTAAGTGCCAGAACCGTCAGATCATCAGAGGACTAAGTGAGAAGCCCCTCCGATACATCAGAAGGCGTAGTCAGAAGGTCATCCAACGAGGGGCAGGTGGAAAAGGATTTCTGGAAAATTTCTAAGAGTCAGGCTATCGACTCATCAGAAGTCTTAGTGGGAATTTCTTCCAATGAGGCGGAAATATTAGTCTGAAGGCCGTCCGATACAGACTCCAGTGGCGGCGAAGTTTAGTGGATCGACTAGCCGATGATACAACGACGGAGGAATAAATTTGTGAAAATTTTTCTAAGTATTCGACAGCCATAGAAAAAGAATAGAGGATGTGGGAGCCGCAGTTTCGGTGGAGATCAGCCGAAGACCACCGAAACCCCTGCTCCATTTAGTTGAAAGAACATTTTATGTTGATTGTCGGTGATCAGCGGAAGTTAGTCGAAGGGACCAGTGATATTTAGATGATGGAACCACCGATACGAAGGCGGGAAAAAGGTGAAGGATCACCAAAAGTTAGTTGTTGAGACGCCGATATGTCGACAGAGGATAGAGGAAGTGAGTGCCGATGACACGTCGGCAGAAATTAGATAAGAAAAATGACGAAATGTCGACGGAAAAGATAAGATGCTAGCTGGATGAACTGCCGACTACGACAACAAAGGAAAAATTTACTGCTAGATCACTGCCATCAGAGAGATTTAGTGAAGGGAACCGCCAATATATCGGTGAAATCTAGTTGATGGACTGACAGATGACGTAGGAAAAAGGTAAAGGGAAGAAATTTCAAAGACTTATCTAAGTGTTGAACCCATCAGCGATTGACGAATGATAGAGGATTAGAGCGCTGATCGGTGCAAGATAGTTAATCGATCGTCCATTATTGCGACTGTTTAGTAGACTATCCCTCTGATGGATAGTTATTCCGACTGTCAATCGAAAAATTATAGTTGAAGTATTCACCAACATCGTGGGAAAATTTAGTGGTCTGGTCCATCAATGGGCATTGAAAAAATTTAGCTAATTGTGCAGCTGGCGTAGATCCCAGAGGAAAATTTTGTAAGTGTTGAAAAATTTCAGGACTTGGCGAAGTTCAGAAGTTATCGGCGATCGGTGGAAGAAAGAAGATGGAGGCACCGAGGCGACGGCTCTGTTCAGTTGCATACCACTGAAACGTCAGGTCGCTTAGTTGAAAGGACATCCGATAAAGGCGATCAGCATCAGCGGGAGATAGAAGATGAAACCGCCGAAACACCAGTGGAAAATAGGTGATGGAGGCCCCAATGCAGCAAAAAAAATTTGTTGTTTGAGCTGCTGACATTGGAGGAAAATAGAATATGGGATTGCTGATACGACAGAGAAGATTAAAAGATCAGGCCGCCGATGAAAGACATCAAAAAGGATTAGCAGTTCGGACTGCCGACATGATAGAAGGAATTAGTTGATGGGTCCGCCGATGTGTCGAGATGATTTAGTGGTATTGAGCACCAATGGAAGTCGAAAGAGTTAGTGGATCTGTTGACCATTGTTGTGGAAGAATATGGGACTAACCGTCCAATGAGCAAGTGGTTAGTTGCTTCGATTGTCAATGTTGCACGGCAAGTTGTTTTCCCCGCTAATGCGGTAAGACTGAATGGTCCCAATCACCGACAAATTTTGGATTGTTAGACCACTACGGACCCGATACATCAGAGGAAAATAGACAAGCAGGCCGTCGATGAGTTGCAAAGAAGATTAATGGTTCTTACCACCGACACAACAGACCTTGGCCACCAATAAGTGGTTTGGAAGGCTTACTTCAGAAAAATATAGTCGAGGAAACCACCGATACAGCAGAAACTTATAGTTGATAGGGCCACTGATGAGCGCCAGAGAAATCTAGTCGTATGGGCCACCGAAGGGTCAGAAGACTAGTCCACTAAGGATCCGAAACATCAGAAATTTAGTTGGAAAGAGGTCCGATTGGAAAAAGGGAAAATTGGGTTTTTCCAGTAAAAGTTTTAGCAAATTTCAGCTAGTATTTCAGTGAATTTTTCATGGCATTTTTCATCAGTTTCAGGGCTGAGAAGGAAGAAAATTATAGGTGGCTGAAGCTAGCATTCTATACCAAACTATAGTGGTGTGTTATACCATCATTCTAGAAGTGGTGTGGTTTTCACACCCGAGGTCAGAATGAAGCATGTGGATAGGTGTTGGAAAGCTTATCCAGTAGGGAACAAGGGAGAGTCACCAGCATTTGAATGTAGAGAAGCCAAGTGCTAGTGGTTTCTTGAAAGAGAAATGTGTTGTTGTCAATATCTACAAATCCAAGAATTGCATGCCTAGAGGTAGCAAGACCCTGAAGTCAAACCAGCTATTGTGTGGAAAAGGAGTTCCATGCAAGGATGAGGGACTTGAAAAAGGGAAATTTCCTTAAACCCTATCTTGCTAATTATGATTACAAGTTTTATACATAAAATGTATGAGGATATGCCTAGCATGCATAAGATATTACATGTTGGTAGGAATAGTGAGAATTATACATTTATAATGAGGCACTAATGATAGTTATTGCATTGGTGTTGCCATTAGTGAACAAACCAACGACAACATGGACATGGCTGAATATGTTTCTGATGCTGATGAATGTGACTAGAAAACCTATGGAGAAAGGGATAAAGCAACAAGTCCACAATCAAAAGTTAGTGAGCAAATTTTGCAATCTCCTGCAAAGGACCAACCAAACTAGTAAAGTCGAGGGTGTAAGTAGGACCCATGAAGGTAAGAGTTTCATTATGACAATTGCATGGAGTGGTAAAGCAAGAGGTCTCATACCATGTGGGTATTTGAATTTTATACTGCATTCATAGAGAAAGGTGTCATGCATGTATGTGTTGTTATGAGCTTAATCACCCAAAGAAAGTAAGTACTGATGGTCTTGATTATAGCAATGCATCCTATATGAAGTAGTCATGGTTAGGCCATGCATGGTATGTTTGGATGCATAAGTATTCCTAAATCAATGCAAGGTAGTATTGAGTGGATATGCATTAAAATATTTCATAAATCTTGTATTTATGCATTGAACGGATACATATGAAAAGTATGAGTAAATGTTGTAGATATGCATACATAAGTATGGGTGCAAATGTTGCAATGCAATGCATGAATGCATAGAAATAGTGCATGAGTTATTATGAATAACTAATGACTGAAATGATGAATTGATGACAATTTTGGAACCCTTTTAAGAGCTGTTATGAATGCAAGATAGTAAGTGCATGAAGAGGGTAGTCATGATTGATTGGCTGCCAAAAATGCTCTATGGAAGGGAAAGATGGTACAATGATACGCTTGTGGAGTAAGGAGTATCTGAACATTTAATTTTGGCATAAATGATGTGACCTTGCGAATTTTAGTATGATAATGATTGCGTGAAGTAAATGAGTTTTGGTAATATTGATGTGATTAACAGCTGGAAGTGTTTGAATTTTAGAAATTCTGAAAATGATTCAGTGATTGTTGCAGCAATGAAAAAGGTATATGCATCAAGACTTACTAAGTGTTTGGCTGACTGAGGTTCAGGTTTCGGGTAGATTGTTTGGGGCATGGAAATTGGGGTGAGACCATGACAAAGCCCGAAATCTACCATGTTCATGAGCCAAACCTTATGAGAAGAGTCTTATGGCTGTGAAAATAGTTTGTATGCATGTTGGGTTGTTAAATTTGAATTGTGAAGTTTCGGGTTTAAGAAATTGCTGACAACTACTAATCACTATTGGCTTGCATAAGATTGTTTTAGGTGGACACATTGTAAGTGGGTATTCATGTTATGCTAGTAAGCATAAAATTATAATGGGTATAGTAGTGTTGCTTACAAGAGACCCACAATTGAGGATCACCTCATTTCCAAGCAAATCAATTTTTGTAGTAGACAGAGTTGCAAATTCCTATTGAATTGAATTACTAATGCCATTGCTTGGTTATGGAACAATCAAATTTGGATTGTGTTATTAGATAATAACTGAATTTTTGGCTATTTGATGAATGTGCTAGGGGTACACACTGCAGGAAGATCATGTGTGATGACCTATAAGAGCCAAACTTCATGGGAATGTTTTCCCTTATCTTGGAAATGGGGTTCAGATGAAACTCCATTGGACATTTTGGAAATGTCTCATCTGCACTACATGTTTGGTAAGCAACATGAGTGAGATGGTATAGGTTATGTCAATAAGATATGTGTGGATATGAAATGTAAAGAGGGATTGGGATGGAAAACTGAGGGACTATCAACTCAGAGAAGGGAGCCCCCATTCCTCCTTAATGAAGGATTACTGCATCGGAAAATGGATAAGTGTTCTGTGACCCTAGCTAAGAATATGCATGTCAAATTGTTAAAATTCCATATGCAGAGCATGTTTTGATTTTATTTCCATTATGACCGATTGCTTGAGTATGAATAGGGCCCACATGGCACACACCAGAAAAGGGTGCACACTTTTTCATTGTCAGATCATGAAATAGTTTTCAATATTGATTACACCCTAGGGAGTGGACACACTCCTAGTGTCTCAATACTTGATAGTGAATGATGTAAAATATGATTACAGTTGTAGAACAATAATGCTGATGAGTTTGATTATGTTGCTTTTGTTGTCAGGATAAACAGAGGTAGTCTGGTGTTGTACACTAAATGGATAATGGCTTGGGCTCATCCTACCTCCTAATAAAGAGTACAGAGAAGGGGACATTCCTGAGGGACTAAAGAGCAAAGAAGGGGGTGGTTTCTTGTGCTGTATGGGGTAGTGGAATTAGAACTCGCAGCTGGAAATGAAACCTGGAAATAGTCGTTTATTGTTGATATAAGTGCATGTGTTATTTTTGATGGCCTGATAAACCCAACTGTGTTGGCTTGGCTGATGATTGATTGTTGATATAAGTGCATTGTTGATATAAGTGGAGACGATTTGTTGATGGTATGATAAACCCAACTGAAGGTTGGCTTGACTGTGCCTGATATATATAAAAGGATGTTGTGAAATAGTCTGCGTGTTGACCTAACATCCAAGTCCATAGGTGATCCCAAGGCTTGCAAAGCAAAGCAGGATCCGGTGGACCAGAGAGGAAACGCACAATACAGATAAGTATTGGATTATTTTGCAATTTCTTGCTTATGAATATACATGTGTATATGATTTGGTTATGATGTTTTAAGCTCTTGTTTAATAGATAAACATCATTGAGAATAAACTAAACATGTGAATCTATTCAATGTTTGAACATAGGTATCGCTGGAAGCGAGGACTATGAGAGCATCCAGGGGTGCATGTGGACATGTGATTGTCCTGAAGAGCTCAAAATGAGCAGTAATGAAAAAGGAGCTACTGATATTGTGAAGATCCTAGCAGCTGAGACAAACCATGTGGGGAGGCTCCATGGTTGAGAGGTCTGAAATAGACCGGAGACACTAAGTGTCATGACTAAGAGGGATTGGTCCAACATTCATGGTGAAGTGAAAGAGGCTGAGAGCATGAAAACCACAGCGGTGGTGTGGGTTCCAGGATGGAATAAAACAAAGAGGGGAAAAACTCTTAATGTGTGTATTTGCTTAAAGTAAATTGTGAATGCTGGAATAGTTAATTCCCTTCCCAAGAATGGACATGAATGAGCTCATGTGCCTGTTGGGAAGGCATGAAAAATATGAAAGTCTCCTTGATGAGACTTGGACTGTCGTGCCAATTGGGCAATTAATTGACTGATTTTAAATCCTCTATTATGCTTGGTCTGATAGAATTTCAATGGTGCATTTCACAGGTGAGAAAAGTGAAATCTAGTGGTGCGCATTGATCATGGTGGACGACCTAAAACTGTTGTACTTGGCTGGAATTCTCCTTCAAACAATTGTCAAGACCCAAGAGAATCTTGGAGAGATGCTCAAGATACAGAAAAGGTAGAATGAGATGAACCACTAGATTTTGAAAGACTCTATTTGTTTGCAAAAGGAGGTAAAAATCCTTGTGGGAGCAATCCGTAAAGGAAAGCAAAGTGGATCAATGATGGGACATTCATCCAAGCGACCCATTACGAAACTTTCTAGGCATGAAGACTCAAAGGAAATTGAGTAGGTAAAGATGAAGCATCTAACGAAATGCTGGAAATGCGGAGGACATCATTTATGCCGAGACTTCCCAACAAGGGAACATAAAAAGGGTAGCAGCCACAAAGTTCCTCGACTTGGGGATGAGCCAGAAGCTGAAAACCAGCAGGAGATGCTCATGTAAGCCGAGGAGCTTGGTCCTAAAAGTTCAAGTAAATAATTGAACGTGGGACAGATCTGTAAAATTTTGAAATTTTGGATGTGCAAATTGTATATGTGTTCTTATGTATTGGAACACTAAGGATGGTGTTATTCCAAGGGGGAGGGGATTGTAATGTCCCAGTTTTGACCTCAGTTACATTAAAAAGGTACATGATGTATATTTTGTAATTAATCGTGGCGTGGAGCTAAAGGCAGAATCCCCACCATCGATTTGGTTCTGTATGTTTCAGCAATAGGGATCGTTGCCGATGGTATATCATGCTATCCGAGACATTATAGTGTTGGCATCATGTAAATATGCACATCAATTAAAATAAACCTACAGCCAGCTACGACGGTGCAACGTTGACTGAAAAGGGAATGATTCCTAAGGTTAAGGGGGGTTTGTCCAACCCGTGGGGATCATTGGGAGTTTTCCATGTGTCATCCACCCATTTAAACTTCTGGTGTCTAGGAGAAATTATTGCTAAGTAGTGGTTGGTGTGACAAGACTGTCAATCCTTTCCCACGTGCCCACTCCACCAGCGGACTCTTCATCTTCACTCACACTGGGGGCAGGGGAACATACCACGATTCCATTCCTCCCACAAATCCATTCTAGTGGTTGAGTACTGTTCACCCTCACACGAATGTTTCCCTCTCTCAACTTCCTCACACACCGCTTGGGGGAATTTCCCCATCGTTTTGTTTAATCCTCACGCACAGGCTAAAAATTGGATGGTTTTAACTCACGAAGGGGTTGGGGGATTGTGATCTCATGTGGCAAGCTAGAAGAGCGGCATGAGGGGCATGACTCTGCTGTTCATATGTTTTCCCTATCAATGCTGGGAATCCGTCATCTTCCCCATCTGTGGACTGTGTAACGTTCCCATTGTTTCAGTATGGGATTGGGTTGTAGATCTTTCCCTGGTTTTGGTTGCTGCATGTGCAATTATATTGTGGGGTTTCTACTAAATTATTTTGGCCACACTAGGTCCAAGAACAACTCTGAGCTATCTTGTGGACTTGAGCTGTGTTCACCCTTTCATTTGGGTTGTCACCCTTTGTTGAGGCCTGAAAACTCGTAGGCAACAATAGCAAGGGATTCTCCCCAGTCAACATTCCCAACTAGCCCGTGACTGTTTGGTGTAGGGAATCCGTCCAATTTGTGGTCCGGATACCGTAGGTCAAGTAACAAAAATAAAAAGGTTTTACTGGTTGCGGCCCAGTCCATCGTGTATATTTTTGTATTTTTGACTCTAAATATGATATGCAAGTACCTACTTAACATGCCAATTGGTTAAGAATGTAAGGAGTGTTCGCAATGTGATGTGCAGGTTCTTACCTCTCGTCTTAGGCTCTCATGCATCTAAATCACACACAACATGAAATTAAATCTAACTACCTACCTATCCCCAAGGAGCAAGATTGTCACTTATTAATGAGTAATGTATCTTGTGCATGCATTATTAAGAGAAACTACAGATAGCTGATACTTCTTCCAAACACATGAACAATTAAAGATATTTAAACAACCAGATAGCCAATTGCTTATGAACAACATTCATTACTCATGGTGGTAATTTTCATAAAATGAACCAGAAATCATTCAAACAAGGACATAGGTCCTAAGAGTTAGAACGATCTCACAGTTAGTGGACAAAAAGTTGAAAACGAAATAGTTCCTCTTCAACAAATCCATGGAATAACATTTGAAAATCCCACCAAGCTTTCTCCAACAGGCAAACTATAATTATCTATTGCAAAAGGAAATAGTTCTTCTTACAATATGTCTTCACTAATCTAGCTGGGAAAAAAGTCCCTCTCTCATCTGAATCTTCTATATTTTTACAAAAGAAAAAGACTGTTGGGCTTCCCATGAATGACTCTTGATCTTCCCCAACTCTTCGCCTCCCAAAATTTACTTTCACTAAGTGTTTATAAAATTTACAAAATATTACAAAAGTGAACAAATGTTCATGAGGATGGCTCCGCTTGATTATTCAAAAATTTCTTCCACGCTGAATCCTCTGAAGCAATACTTTAAATATCAGAAGGTTCCAAGAATCAAATATTTATTTTGAATTTTGCAGCCTGGTTTCTGATGACTTCTATTCTGGCCGCGCTCAGGCGAAACTGGTCTTCTAACGGCTGCACACTAATCGTGGAATGATCTACCTCATTCCTTAGGGTATGCCCATCTAAATATTTAATGTGCTGTATCCTTTTTTCATCTTCATGATACCTTCTTTGCAAAATTTCCAAAAACAGGTTGTGGTCTGGAAAAGCATCCATTCTTTGCTCAGCCTCTACCTGGAATCAATTATAAGTGATCAGAAGTCTCCTAAAGAATTTTGCACATGCCCCTCTTGTCTTCTTAACAGGCTTCTTGAACTCTTCGGCTGTGTTGATGGCAAACTCCAAAAAATCATAGTCCTGCCTGAGGGCTTGTTGATCTTTTTAGGGTAACTCTGCAGGAGTTTCTTCATTAGCTTCTAACCTTGCCATCCTTCCTGTCAGGACTTCCAAGATGTCCTGATATCTGTCAACAAAATATGAAGAGATCTCCACAATCTCTTCCAACCGGCTATCTACCTACAAAACTTTGCACCTTTCTTCCTCTATGGCCACTTGCAGCTGGTGCATCTTGGCTCTTTGTGCCAGAACGTGCTCCTTGAAGGGTTGAAGACTAACCTATTGTTCCTTGGCTTCTTCTAAAGCTGTTGTCGATGAGGTAATATACTCCTTTAGTTCTACCTTCTGCACTTGAGATTTCCTCTCACCTTCCTCCAAGGTAGCCTTCTACAGCTCTAAATCCCCTATCCTACCTAGAAATTGCTCTTTTTCTACCCTCAACTCTTGATATTCCTGCTGCACTTTCTCCAGACACTCTTGGGTAGTCTCCATAGATATTTTCTATATCTGGAGGATCTGAAGTTCAGCTTTTGAATACTTCATTTCCTTTTGTATGTCTTCAAACTTTCTTTTTAACCTATTATTTTATTCTCTTTCCTTTCTCAGGGTATCTTTGAGTTGAGAAGAAGACTTCTTTTACTGCTCAAGATCCGTCATTATTTTATCTACATTGTCCTCGGAAGCATGGATTAATGCAGCCCCCGCTCTGATAGTGAAACTGGGGTCTCTGTATGTCCCGTATACAATAGTTGTATCATTTATCATTTTACCAGACAGCCCCCTAGTTTCAACCTTCCTCTTAGTCCTCTTTACTATCCTTTTCTTTTCTTTATCATAAAAGATAGTATTAAAATCCGGTACCTCCTCCCCTTTCTTCTGTTCAAAGGGGATTAGCCTAAGGGTGGGGACCATAGCCTTTCCTGGTGTGTTGGCAGCATGCACTTCAGGATCTTGAATGTTAGGGTTTTCCAAGTCCTGAGCCTGACTGTTTGCTGTGTCAGAAACTGATTGCTCTATCACTGCCTATGTCAACTTTATCTTCTCTGATTCCTGCTTCTTCAGCTCCTCATCTATCTTTCTTTTTCTTTATTCTTCTTTGCTTTTGGCAGCTTCTTTTACCTTTTTGGTTTCCTCTTGTGCAGCTCTTCTCTTCTCCTCCTCCTCTCCTTTTAGCCAGCCTTCGGCCTCTTGGGCTAGCCTCCTAGCCTCTTCATTACTTTTCCTGGTTTCCTCCTCCTCGGCCTTTGCCTGCTCGTCATGTCCCTTTCCACCTTTGGTGGTGATTTTCTTTTTAAACCTTCTTATTAAGGCCGTCATGTTCTATGCACTGTGAAAAATGGACTCCTCTCTGTCCCAGTGGCTAGTGTATTCAAAATGTACATTCACCTCTTTGCAGTGCTCTGCAACCTTATTCCGGGAGTCATTCCTGTGAAAACTCATTTCCCCAAAATGGAATTTCTCCAACTCCTCCACGAATTCATCAACCTTCTTTACCCTGGTAAACTTGTAACTTCCCAATCTAAATGGAAAAGGAGAGTATGTTGCTTTCTTATATTCAAATAGAAAACTCCCTATGCCATCTAAAAAGACTTGTCTAACTACCTCTTTATGGAGTACATAGTTTGTGGCATACTTAGGCAGTAGTGAGGGTGCTCTAGAGCATCCAAACATTCTAAAATATAGTCCATCCTCAGTCAAGTAATAATCAGCATACTCTTCAATCACCTGCAATGCCTCCTCCAACATGCAGTTGCATTATTTCAAGAAAATTAAGGTATATAGTGGCATAATGAAGTGCTCACACACTTCCCTATAGTGGCTATGATATTTGTGAGCCCACAGTGGCTTGTATGCTGAGTAAACTGGTGTTCTTTCCTAGTCCCAGATACACCTCAGGTTGGGGAAGGGTTGATTGCAAAGTATGCAATCAATCAGTATGGAGCTCATGTAGAACTCTGATCTCTTTTGGGACACCCCTCCTAATGCTGATCCCATGCAGGCTGAGAGGCTATTGGACACAATGTTGGCCTAGTTGAAAATGGTCCCCTATGTTGTAACATAGAAAATTATCGGCACCCACTCCAATTTGAAGCTTTTACCATGGGCTCTCCCGAAAATCCTATTTAGCATCAAGGCGATGAACCTGTAAGGGGTTCTCAGACTTGCAGTGTCATACTCTCCAGTCAGCCTGGTTCTAAATTTTTTTCCAGGCATGAGCATCCTCTTCAGTGTCTCGACTAGGTCCATCCTGATGCTTTTCAACCAGTCTTCGGTCAGATATATTTGCGCTCCTAGCAAGTGGTAAGCCAGGGCCACATATCCAGGGCTATAAGCAGTATAACCCTGTTTATCAACATTTTCTAGAATCATGGTGGTCACATCTTCCCTGGGAAGAATCCACCCAATCACCTCTGAGCATGGAAAGTGTTCAAGTCTAGTATCAATTTTCATTAATGAAGACCTCTCTATGTTGGCATAGATGTTTTCTTCCTCAAAACCTATGTCAGGAACCTCTCGGCGCGTAATCAATCTGTATATTTCTCCCCACTGATATTCAGGCTCCACACCAACTACGCATTTTCTATCCTCATAAGTATATTCGACTCTGGTAATGAATTCGACTTCAGGTTCCTCTTCAACCATGGGAGCCTTCTTCTTTTGACGTTTAGACATCTTGAGTTTTGAGGAATTTCCCTGCCATGTACAGAAATGTATTTTAGGTTATGTTAGGTCATTTCCGGATAACATTTAGAGATAAAGATAACAGTATAAGAATTTTACCTCATATGTTCCAAACATGAGTGCAGCTATGAAAGATAAGCAAACAATGTTCAAAACAAATGCTCCTGCCCAAAACTAAAACCGGCTCGGTCCAACAAAGTTCTGGTTTTAGAAAAACACGGCCTTTGTCAAAATGAACATGGTCCTAAACCCCCTCTTGGTGCCACGACCTACATGCTATGTGAAAGACAGAAGGCACCTAATCTAACTAGCTCAAGTGAGGACGCTGCAAGTGATAACACACTAGAAGAATGTAAATTCTCACTTCACGGTCTGACCGGGTAATGCGATTCTACCCCAGACTGGTTTGGGGTTTGAATTCGACACTGAACAGGATCGCCCTAAGAAGGGAACTAAAAAATTACTGAGGTCTTGGTTCACAAAATTAGGGCGACCGAAATAGCGAAAACAAACTTGGCATTTCCTAGGAAATCCATGAAAGCCCTCCCCGGACGGCCAAAAGCAAATTGGGGAAAACTGGTGCGGACAGCGTAACGGTCGTTTGCATCGGTTTCCCCAATAGTCAAGTGTAGTATATAAGACCATAACGACTGTGAGAGAGAAAGCTGAGTCAGAACCACAACACCCCCAACTGCTAGCCATACTAATTAACTCGAATATATACAGGCTGGGATGGGAGAACCTAAGGAAAGAAACCGCGGGGATGGAAAAGTAGCTCAAACAATAAAATGAAACAGAAAAGGGGCACAAGGGCCTACCTGTCACTGTGCTGTGTGACTGGTGGAGGAAAACCATTGAAATTCCATGGCAGAGCCACCTAGGAGAAAGGGTACCAACAGCGAGAATCCTGGTCTACTCGAGCAAAAATGACAGCACAGAGAATTAGTCATTTCTCTGCTTCATAGTCCCTCAGGACCTGACTTCCCACACACCCATCAATAGGAAGTCAAATAAGAATCTGACATACCACTATAAGGATCTGACATACCACTATAAGAATAAAACGATAAATGGAATACTATTCCCAATCAAACAAGAATGCATAATGATAAAAATAGTTCAATAATACTTGTCTCCTTCATTTAATGGGTTCATTGTTGTCATAGCTTGGAAGAGTACACCTCTTATCCCAATGGATGGATATATCAACATTGGGTTGCTTTGGTTGTTCAGTATTCGGAGCTCTTCCCTCCTGAGCATATTGTTATCCAATTTTAAGTTTTTCCCCTCCAGTGTAATAAGAATTTGTCCCAGAGACATTATTGATCCAATTAATATAATGATAAGCAATAGCAAAAAAAATAAGGAAGTATAACCAACCACCCAATACTCCTTATGTATTTATTTTGTGATAATGGGGACAAGTAAAATGTGTATGTATGCAACAACATATATTGACTTATTGATTTGTTGATCTGTTGTTCCATAGATGCATGAGGATATTAATCTACTTGTATTCCTTCTTTACGCTTGTTGTATTACCTATATCTACTGTGTGTTGTAGCGTATTGTGTTGGGTTTAATAAATAGAATCCACTACTGAAAACAAATTGTTCACTGCATAAGCCACTTATACTAAGTGAATTCATCATTCACAACACAAAGAATCAATTCAAAACACACATAATCCATTCTCAACTACTGCACATAGCCATCATCATTTACTGTGATATTCAAATCCGAATACAAATCCTTAAGGTATGTAGCAGCATAACCAGCATTCACTATTGGGATAAAACCTAGGAAATGAGTCTGCTCGAGGTCAATGTTTCTTACTGCCGATCATTTGGATCATTCGATAGCCCAGCTAAAATAAAATATGAACACCCATGTGGACCGTGAATGTTTCCACTAGCATTTGGCTTCGATGGTTCTTCTCATGGACATAGATCAATATTTCCTCATTTCTTATTGCATTGCACCCATGAAATCCTTCATTCCTCCATTACACAACTAAGGCAAGCGAGCCACTAGAATTGTTGCTTTGAAGCTGTTGTAATATCCAATCTAAGAGTCGATGCACACCATAGTTAGCAACATATCTCAACATGGACCAAAATTGAACTATATTTAATGGTACATATGGCACAGTGTTGTCATTGGTAGCTATGATTCTAATTGCTATCATATTTTTTCTTGCATATATCTTCGTACGCAATTGCTCCGAAGTTCCTTTACTTGCAGCTTCATCAGGCGTGGCTAACAATGGCGGCCCTCTTAATTTAGATCACCATGCCATGGAAATTGGGATCGATGATGAGCCTTTGGATTCATTCCTCAAGATTTCATACTCCCTGAATGTTTGCGCAGAAGGAAATGAATTGAAAGAAGTAGAGGACAAGATTTGTTGCTTGATTATGTATAGATTCTGTAAAAGTTGGTATGGATCATGTCATTGGTCGAATTGAGATCTAATTGATGGTAAAGATGGGGTAAAGAGTCACTCAGATTTTTGGTGATTAGACATCTCCTTATATAGAGGTTAAAATGGCAGTAACCTTCTTAGCTGGTGAATTTTGTTATCCAAAATCTCCATTTAAAATGTACTACGCAGGGATGATGGAGCGCACAGATTTGACTCGGTAACTCAACCAACCAATTTTCCTTTTTCTAAGCTTACGAACATCCATAAATAAAATTTGTAAACCTACAACAGAAAACCACTCCTAAAAAAATTTGCATTAGTAGGAACAAGGATTTCAATATACTAGCAACAAGAAGCTTCAATGTCGATCTCATGCCTTGGATCCAAATTTTCCAATGTTTTTGAAAGACACTTGGAAGAGAAAAGACAATCAAAACTATACTTGTTTTCATGTAAAATGGGAAAATATTAAAAATGTACATATTATCGTTTTCTCTATATTTTATGTTTGAGTTGACAAGCAATAAAATCATCGGTAGTGAACAAAGCTGAACTATTAAAAAATAATAACTCTTACAGCTAGAGAGACTGGGAATAGCGATGGTGTATATAACACTTCAGAAAATAGGAGTCGTAAAAGTCAGGAGTCTTGATTTAATTGGGAATGGCTCAGACTAATCTAATATTATTTCTACAGAGATTAAACTTAAGTTCTGCACATATCGAGATTAAACTTATTAAAAGCACCAACAAATCATTTCCTTTTTTTTCATTTTAATATCTTGTTCCGTTTGTGTGTCTTGTGTGTCTTGTTGTGCAGATCCATAAGTTTTAACTCTCTTTGTTATTGCACAGGAAGAACACATAAGACTAATAATTATTTTTGTTGCATCAAAATAGCACAATTTTCATGTCATGTTTTTGGGAGATGGCAGAGGAAGATTATAGAGGGCGAATCTAGAGGATTTTGACGTCCCCAAGGGACGCTGGGTGAGTGAATCCTTACCTTCGAACAGAATAAATCAGAATTATTAATAGTTAGGATGTAAAAATAGCTTTATATTATTCAAAGTTTGGACTTATTAGGCACACGTTGAATTGATATTGAAATGAACGCCCCGAATGTGGAGTTCTTATGGGGTCGTTTATTGTGACGGTTGGTAATCTATGGCATAAACATAAATATTTTGCTGAAATTTGCCCCTGATTTCTTGTAGTTTGGGATCATTAGTTCACCAATGGCTGCTTAGTCATTAGGCTTTGTGGATGAATCACAACATAGTTCATATGGGTATGCTATCTTTGGAAACGGTTGGTAAATATGTGCTGGAGGGAGACCCAGTGCGTACCAACTTATTCATGTCTCCACCACCTGTACAATGACACAAAATTGTCATGAGCCATGGTTAGATATACCAAGGATAAAATATTAATGTAAATATCATTTGTACAAGGAATCCTACAGCAAGAGGGATCGTCGATGACAAATAATAAGAGATGGAGTGTGATCCCATACTCCCAAGACTGCATGAAATCCGTTCCTTCAAATCGATTCACTTATGTGGCTAATGAAGTTGGAAGAAAACTCTAGTGGTGATAGATCTGGGAAAAAAAAAGTTGCACTAGAGGATAGAAATCCGATGATGCAAATCATCCCATGAGTGCTCGGATTTAGACAAAGCCTCAAAACTCGTCAGATAATAACAATCTGGTTTCTGTAGCTTATATTCTTTGAGTCTATTGTCTCACACATTTCTTTTTCTTCTCTTATTGCAGGTGGGGCATGGAATATTACACATTCTGAACTTAAAACTGATCCAAGACCCCCCACAATGTGATTGAACACCGATGGCACTTGTTTTTGTTTGTTTTTATTTGCAGATGGATGCAGTGTGCAAATGCAGAACATTTCAAAAATGGTTTATCCGAGGCATTATTGCAGAGATAATTTTCAAGTAGCTATAGGATAAAGGATGACGACAAAAAGAAATGGCTGTGACTCCAATCGAGGAAAAGCTTACAAGTTTTTCACTTCTTTAGTTATTATTTCAGCTCAGAGTTGCATTGTTTCAGTTTGGAGTTGTAGCTTCTTTTTCAGCATTATAATTTCAACGATTGTTCAACTTAAAATTTCCGAAGAATGCACTCATGACCAACATGAATTTGCAGGACAATTTTATTTAATAATTTGAAAAGGTTTTTAGAAAATGGACATAATGAATTACAAATTAAAGATGAAATCAATTAAGCATGTTGCAAAACATTAATTATTCATTCCTAAAAAATTTAGAAAACATCCTACTTTCTTATCCTCACGATCGCATGAAGCACGAAGAAGAGCATACTTATTTTGGGTGAAAGAAAAAACTAAAAATAAAATCCTACCTAATCTATGCTAATTGGGATTTAGAAGACAGTTACATGCAATTAAATATCCAATGTAGCCATTCACATAACAACAATAAAAATATGTTCAATGTTATTTTTGCAAATAGAAGATGAGGATAAATAGGAATGTGTGAAAGTAGTTGATGTGACTGTGAATTAACTAGAAGAAAAGAAAAACTAAATTATCCTTGTACTCGCTTGAAACCATCGTTCGATAGGGATTTTGTAGTCATAGTTTTCACTCCTCGTATCATGTTGCAACTCATTGTTGTCCTCCTGGAGCTCTTGCTCGCATGATTTTCATCATCAGATGTGTAAGATTCTTTGTATACTAATTCTTCATATGTTTCCGGAGGAGTAATTAAGCTCTCGGATGTTGTCAAGATATGCTCTTCGAGAGAAGAGGAAATCCCCACTTTCGCAAATATCTGAGTGAGTTGTTCCAAGATTAAAATCATTGTTAAATCATTTTGAAAAAGGGATTCTTACAATGCCCAAATCTAAATGAAAAATTTAAATAAACACTCTTACTGAAACAAATTGAAAAAAACACTCTATATAGAGAACAATTACTCTTCACAATTGCGAAAATCAAACACACTTGCTGAAATTGAAATTCACACTTGCAGAATTGAAACACTCTTTGTAGAAATTTAAATTAACTCTCTAGTGTACGCTTGTAGAAAAAATCAAACTAAACTTGAATCCATCGTACTTCCCCGGAAATGGCACCAAAATGTTGGTTCGAATTAATGTCATTTTAATTATGTCATAGTAGTTCCCAACCATTTAATTTGTCAATCTGAGGTCTGTAGGCTTAGGAAGCACATGCAAAGTATATGCAGGACTGAAGCAAAATTAACCTAATCCAAGCCCTCTTTTCTAGTTTCTAATTGCTAATCTAATACACCCTTAATCTAAAACACACAACTACTAATCTAATGCTGGAAGTTGAAACACATGGCTGAAAGTAAATTGCATAAAATAAAGACAACATATGAAGAGAAACAAGACAACACATTTGAGATCACATTAACAATAAAGAAATCTTAATTTACATCACAAGAATCAATGAAAAATCATGAAAGCATCAAAGCCAATATTATGAACAAAAGATAAGAATTCCCTTCTCCATATTACAAAGTCAAGACTAACTTCTACAATCTACTATCTACCTAAGATTATCTGATATTAATCAAGATTCTATATATGATTAATGAAATGAAGAGAGAGCATTGTCTTTTATACATGAAGGAGATAACCATATCATAATGATAGATCCATTATTCTCTAAATCACTCTCAACTAATTTCCTATTATTACAAGATATGATACTTCAAGTCCTCCACATGTCTCTCACAAATTCTCCATGTGTCTCTCATAAATCCAAGATAAGATATGCCAACCAAATCTTCATGATCTTCTCATTAGAATTAAATTGAATAATTATCTCCTTGAAATGGTGGAAGATATATTCGAGAAGTCTTTTCTTTGCAATAATCCCTCACATATTCATACACATCACAAAGCTCATCCATACTTGAGATATTAGTGAAAAACATGTTAATTTCTAATATTTTAATCATAAATTCACTTATAATACTAAAATGAATAAAGTGGAAATAATAAGGTGAAACCCACATATATGTATGCAAATGGTATGATAAGAGGTTAATGGGAAGATGAAATGCAAGGAATAGTGGAAGATAAAGTGGAAGAAATATGACATTTCCAAGTCTCAACAGTATGGGTTCTTCCATCCATAATTTTTGTTTCTGTGAGTGATAAATTTGTTTCAAGAGCATGGACGGAGAAGAACCTTTTCTGATTTTTGTTGTTTAAGAAACCCTTTTGATTTTATGGTTTATTCATTCAGCATTGTTTCTTTGATCAATATTGTATGTCTTGGAATTTTTATTATTAAATATAAGGTTTTTATTTGTATCATGGGATTATTTTGAATGCCATACAACCGTGAGACCCGCTTCCTTTTTGTGGGTCTATCATGGTAGGCTTCCTAATACATATATTAGTGTGAGAATTGACGGAGCCCTAAGATAGTAATCTATGTTGGAAAGGGTTTTGGGGTAAGTGAGTTGTGCATCACCGTGGAGGCTGCGCAAGATCACGCGACACTACGCAAGGAAAAGATACCGTGATGGTCAGAAAACAAACCATTTTGAATATTTTATGCATCTTTTTGTATCAGTTCACCACATTTTGTGGATATAGGTCATTAGTGGTTAAATCAATTAGGAGTTAGTTAGAAGTTATCCTTGAATGTAAAGGTGCAAGCCTATATATAGAGTTAGAATTGAAAATGTAAGATATACAATAAGGGTGAAGTGATAGCAGAGAGAAAGTGAGAGATTGAATCTTTTTTTATCTGTATCCGACCTTGTGAGTCGATCTTTCACTCTTTATGGAGAAAGACAACTATTGTTTTTGGATCTTTTGGACATAAAGTAATATGGTACGATGGATGTTGAGCTAAACCACTGTTGTCTTTTGTCTTTTTCTTCTTTTATGTACTACGATGTCAGTGTATGATGATTCTATTTTATGAATGAAGAATGTGATACTGCTACGATGAATGGATGAATGACACAGTCTGTTAGATATGTGGTTGTAATGATAGATCTGTGATGAATGCCGCGATATCTGATGAATAGCTCTACTAAATATGATAGTTATGCTGACAAATTGTTGATTCCCTTATCCTCCTCCTTATTACAGGAAACTTGGTTCTAACAGCTCTCCCTCGAACAACTCTAGTGAGACTTCATCTGTTATGTGGGTATTTCCAAGTAGGATAAAACTTGTCTGGGACGATGCTCAAGGAGATCACGCTGGTTGGGCATCAAAAAAAGGATAACCCCTATTGATGAGGCTTTGTTAGTGGGTTTTGGCTAAAAAATGTTTCCATTTCCGAGACCTCATTGTGGCTGAGAGGAGGATATGGTGTGGCATCTAATGAAACCAAAGATCCAATATTGGTTTGACCAAAGACTGCAAGAGTTCACTTAAGCTGAGAACCAGAACGTGAAGTTGATGACAAACACATGATTGGAAAGAAACATTATGGTCCTCAAAAAAGGGTTTTCTATGAGTTTCCCATCACACTCTACAAGTGGTTGGCATGATTCACCTACAAGAAGCGCAACTTGTAGGGAGGATATTTGATGTCCTAGACTCCCGAGCTAATTTAGGAACTAGAAGAGATAGATAATAAGGTGTCGCAGGCTGTCAAAGTCTGGTTGGATAGTATTCTAGAATTATACATCACTGATTTTGCGGTCGCTACCAACAAGTCCTACATCAAAGGAGAATGAGAATTCTTCAATGAACCATGAGGTAGGCTCTTGTTGTCTCTGTAATTGTCAATCAAGATGCTTGTTTGTGAAAAGGGCATACTAAATATGCACCTCGAGTAGTAAAACTTTGGTATGCAGAGGTTGTGAACGTCATGATAGAAGGGGGGAAACGAATGGAAATATAAGGGGTAGATGGGTGTAAGTTTGGACAAGACTGTGAGGGAAGCCGAGGAAGAGAGTGGTTGTACAAGGGGAGGAGCAAGGTTTTGAGTAGAGAAGAGGTAGAGGATAGGGGAAGGTCCTGCTATGATCAGAATGCAAGACCACGAAGGAAAACTACATGGGACAAAGCAACCCTACAGCAACTAAGAGGATGAGTAGACCCAGTCTATGCCCAGGGTAGAAGAAAGGTGAAACCCCGATAGAAATGTCTCCACGCCTCTGCGCACTACTCCACCATCAGGAAAATATACGCAATCTATGTCAACGTGTCCAGCGTGCCAAGCAGAATCCAGTAGTAAAGCAGCATCTGCAGGAATAAGGTATAGGATGGCAGGAGATGATATGAAGCTACCTATGTTCCATGGAAACGACACTGATGACCCAAAACAGTATTGTTTCTTATGTGAGGAAGTATAGACTACCAGACATACTACATATGACGATGTAAAGAAAGGTCAGTTAGCGACCACCCTTCAGGGTCGTGGACTTGATTGGTATATGAGATTCATTCAGGCTTTGTAAGAGAACATTGCAAATACTTTGGATGAGATTATGAAGGGACTGCTTGAAGAATTGAAGAAACAAAAATTTGAAGCATGGTACATTACAGAGCTGAAGGAAATCAAACAATTCCCTAATGATATTGTTTAGGCCTTTGATCAAATGTTTAAGACATTGATGGCATGGGTCAGGTTCGATATGAATGATGTCCAACACAAGGAATGGTTCATTCTAGCATTGGTCCCTCATATTTGACACCCATTAATGGATAAAAATATTGTGACATAGATTGAGGCTCTAGAAATTGGAATGAAGCTCGAGGATTCACCTATCAAAGAAACTGCTTCCTTCTTTCTAGAATTATCTACTCTTAGGAGCTCCGAACCCATTAAGTTGTGATGGTGTGTCGTGGTGTCGCATATGTCAAGTATATGGGCATTGACATGAAGACTGTACCTACATGCAGAAAATGGGTATGAAGCTAACAAGCTTATATTTCACCTTCTGTCACTCAGTTGGGCATGAGGATAAGGACTGTCAACCTTATGATATGCTTCAAGAGCTGACATATGATTCGTACTTCATGAAAGGTGAATAACCTCACATGGTGTCGTAGGTGCATGTAATATAACCACCACGTCAAGTACAGTATATGCCACCATGATAGATGTAGTTTATTCTATCTCAACCACAGATGTAGTTTGCACCATATCCGCGGTATGCACTACGATCGTAGTACACATAGACTGCCATGGCTTCTCCATAGCCATAGTATGTCCAAGAAGCACACTAGGTTTAGCAACAGCCAAATCCCCCATAGTAGAAAATGGCACAACCACAGTATCAGTAGCAAGTACATCAACCACAATATTAGCAGCAAGGAGGATTCTACTGAGGATTCAAGGGAAGGGGAGGTTTTGACTGTGGAGGAGGACAAGGTCGTGCATCAATCCAGTTACAACTATGGGACATTTGGCCACTATCAGAGGGATTCTCCCCATTTTAAATGTCTATATTATGTGGTGAATGATCATACTATTGAAAATTTCCCTCACTTAATTGCAAAATCCCAAGCTGACGATGTTCCTTTATTACAGAATTAGAACCAGTTCTAGGCCCAGAATCAAATATAGAACTAGTAGAAACTACAGAATCAAGGTCAGCCCCAAATTTTCATACAAAATTAGAATATCAACTAGCCTATGAATCCATCGGTGAACTAGAATCTACCACTGAATCAGCCTCCGCTACAAAACCAAAATCAAGGGCTGGCGGTTGCGACCATTCTAGCAGAGCCACAAATAGAGGATGTTGATGTCAGAATTGTTACTCAAGGAGGCGAAACGACTAGAAAAGATAGACCATGACCACAAGTTAGACTGGATAGAAAGAATAAAGTACAGTTTGATATCACGACCAAGAGAGATACCTTTTTCGAGGCTCGTGAGGCACTTGGAATAAATCCTGGTAAGACACTTATTTTTGGCATGCCTTCTCTTTTGATTCTTCATTAGAAGATGGACCATCACAATAGTATGGTATCTTATAATATTTCTTCAAGATTTATTTATCCCTGGAAAGAGATCCCCATGCTCTGGTTGAGATCGAGAAGTTATTGCACCATCTGGATAGAGAGTTGCAGGACTCTGCGATGAATTCTTTATAGAAGAAAAATACGGGAAAGGAAATGCAGATGAACATCCATAATGGGGACTATGAACTTGATTAATTCATTATAGATCTTAGATTTTATGTGAATATCCCGATAAAACACACATGGCAGAAGATTGGGGAGCAAAAAATTGGCTTGTCCCCAATGTAGCTGAGATTGGATAATCAGGCCAAAGTTCAACCAAAGGATCAGGTGTCGAACTTGGTCATAGATGTCGAAGGTATGAGGACTCATGATAAATTCGATTTAATTGAAGTCGTTGATAGAGGGGGATCCTATCCTACACTGCTTGGGATTGGATGGGCCAATGAAATCATGGTCATGATAAATTTTAAGAAGCAGTTGATGACATTTGAGAACCATGATATCCAAGTCATTGCCCCTATGGATCCAAATGAAGGAAGCCAATATATTGAACTTGGAAAAGATGAATTTTCTAGAGGATGGGATCACATTTACAATATCTCTGAGGATTACATCCATCCTACTACCGATGGAGAACTGGGTTGGCATAGTGCTAGCTTGGCATCCTCTAATTCTGATGATGCACTGGAAAATTGGAAAAACTAGATGCATGAAGTATCACTCAGAAAATGTGGGCTGATCATGCAGTCGCTACGCTATGTCACAACTAAGGTCATTGAGTTTCCAATATATGAAGGACTACTATAACTATATGGGTTCCTCGAGAAGTTTGAATTGAATGTATCTGAGCCTCAGCACTTGTTGGCATTAAAGGAAGCATTGAAGACTACTTCAGCACACTAGTGAGGAGTTTATAAGTAGACTATTCATGAATGGGCATAGTGTTGATGATTAATGACTGTGCACTTTGGGGATATGGAGGCATATCAAACTAGGATATATGGTGGAAAGAATAACCTTTTTAGTCATTTGAGGGAATTCCAGACACTGTGGGAATCACAACCCAAGGATGAGTGAGTCCATGATTTTATTCACACATTGCATGAAATGCCAAGGTCTTGGTATGTATCAACAGAACTACATAGATAAATAACTACTTGGGAGGTGCTGATAGTTTTCTTTGCGCATACCTTTGGCTTTCTAGACACTAATGCTGAGGTTAACAATGCACAAGGGATCATTCAGGATGTAGTATTGAAATTTGTCCTAGTCGCATATCCCGTGGACCCACATGGACATTGCCACATGCAATCGATGATCGAATGCTACAACATCTATGGCGAGCCAGAGGATGATGATGACTTGTGCAATATTAATATTCCAGAGACTGAAGGAATTCAGGATGTTGCAACACTGAATGTGCCAACTAATCGCATGACTTAACTGTTGAAGATTTGGAAAGTTAAAATTGGGATGAAAGAGAATTCAAAATTTGCAAATATTGGGACTACTAGGATGAGGAAACCATGGAAAAAATCACATATCTATTGCATGAGTTTCAAGATCTGTTCCCAACCAAATTCTCAAAAATGAAGGAGATATTGGGTGACCTAGGGGAAATGAAAATCCCATTAAAACCAGATGCAAAACCAGTGCGACAAAGGCCATATCGCTTGAATTGTGATATAAAGAATGGGTCCATACTAAACTTGACCAGATGCTAGATGTAGGGATTATTGAGGTTGTTGAAGAATCAAAATGGATAAGTCCTATGCTGGTCCAAGAAAAGAATACTAGGGAAGTTTGAATCTATGTCGATCTAAGAAAATTGAATGATGCTTCCCTGCATGATCCCTTTCCAACACCATTCACAAATGAGGTCCTTGAAGGAGTAGGCAGTCAAGAAATGTACTCTTTTATAGATGGATTTTCTCTTTACCACCATATAATACTTGCAAAGGAATACTGCCATAAAACCACATTTGTCACCGAATGGGGTTTTTTCAGTAGACAATGATGCCCTTTGGGTTGAAAAATGCACCTGCAATATTCTCTCAGGTTGTTGTTGCTCCATTCAAATATTTTATTCATAAATATTTGTAAGTATATAAGAATGATTTGGAATTCTACAGGCTGATTAAGGATCATTTGGAAAACATGTGCTTGATGCTGGAAAGGTGTCGACAACATCAGATAGCATTTAATTTATAGAAGTGCATATTCTGTGCACCATTTAGGATACTGTTGGGTGATATCATTTGTAAGCATGGGATTTTAGTTGATCCAACAAAGATTGCACTCATTCTAAGCCTGCCACCACCTACCAATACGAAGATACTTTGCGTGACATTGGGACATACTAGGTACTATCACAAGTTCATTCGGAGTTATGTTGCGATTACTGCCCCCATGGAGAAACCATTAAAGAAGGATGCCGCATTCATATGGAGCTAAGAATGTCAAAACATTGAATTCCAAGATGGATTCAAACACTGATAATTTTGTTCCCTGATTGGAACAAGGAGTTTCATGTCCACATCGATGCCTCATCCATTGCACTAGCAGTGGTACTCGCGCAACCAAGAGAAGGATATCTGGATCACCCAATTTCCTTTTCTAGAAAGAAGTTATCTATTAACACTTCATTTTTAACAGTTGATCTAAGGGCCCGATAGGAGTTTGATGAGGGTCCCATTCCTGTGAACTTCACACAAACACCCCTTCAGGTTATCAGAGGTGCAAGGAAAAGAAGAAAATGGCAGGTTTGCTGAAGGCATTGAACGGTACACGGAAGCAAAGGCTAAGATTGATTGAAGGTGGAAAATGGCTTCAAACCATTTCACATGAGTGGACATGCTAGACCAAAGCCACAATTTCAGATTGTGAAATGGGTTAAAGTTCGAAAACATTCTACGACTGAGATGACATCTGATTTAGATCTACGTCCTCAATAAATTTCGCAAGCCATACTTGTGCAGGTAAAGCCGCTATTTCAAATCACAAAAGAGGGGTAGCGGTCGCGAAGATCAATGGCCATGATAAGAAATGAAATAAATCTACGGCCATGGTCTATTTCACAATGCGGACTAGCATGGATGAAAACCAATGTTTCTCATTGCGAAAGATAATGGGGCACATTCAGATCTACGGCTGCATGAGGGGTCGGCCACGATCAATGGTTGAGAACACATCACGATCCAGAACTACCCGTAGTGTTCATAGGAGAGAAGTTGGCGGCAGAAAGAATGGAACATGGATAGTGGATGTGAAAGATTCCTCAAATCAAATGGTTGAGAAGACTCCGAGGGTACAGGTTTCACATCCAGTGTGGAGATGATAGTGAAGGAGAGGTTCACATGTGTAATCTTCCCCCATTGCAAATTGGTTGATTCCTTCGACGCCATTCGGGGTAAGCCTAAGATGAAAGTCTTGTCTAGCGCCGCTAATTTCCCCAATTCACAAGTGTGGCATTTGGCTCACTTAGAAGGAAGCAGTAAGAAAGATGGAGGTTTGATTCACTAAGGTGACAGACTGGGCATTTACATGATGTCCAAAGGAGGCGACAAACTAAAATAGCCCGATGCCACCATCACTATAATTGGAAGGGCGAAAAAGGTCAAATCTGCAGCCATTGAAACTAGCTTGGAAGCCATGCAGGAGTTGTTTGGAATCTTTCCCATATCAGATAATATAATAGAACATCATAGGAAACACACATGCCTCCATCACAGCGACTGATATTCTAAGGGTATAGCTCTTTCTGGGCCGTTTCGGATCGCCCTATATAATGCCATCTTCTGGAGATCTTTGAGGCATAAAAATGTGTAGATGATAAGGAGTATAGATTTGAATTTTGAGAAGTGTTGATTTCCTTCATAGACAATCATGGCTATGTGGTTTGAGAAGTTAGTTCGATAAGGGGTACTCTTGGTAGGAAAACATAGATCTGTGTTTTGGTTATCCATACTAGAAAATCACCAACCATCGGGGCACAGATGTTAAACACCAAGGGAGGTTCACCTGCTTCTACACAACCTGATCTCTGGATGTGTGGTGCATGGGTTTTGACATCCCAGTGACATCCCTCTGACCCTCCCAGTTGCAGTCATGACCTCCGAAGTCCCAACTCATAGTGGTGGTAGAACTATTGGAGCGAATTCACATTCTGGGACCAGTTAGGTCTGGAGCCTTTGAAACCACCCCTAGAGTCTCCACTTGATTGCTTTTTCATGGCCAAGGAGAGGGTCAAATGCACACCTGACTGCATGGCTTACAGGAAAACCCTCCTCGTAGGAGGAAGAAAAGGGTACAAGGATGATAAGCTTCTTAAGTCATTTATCATCACCAAGTGCATCACCACCTTTTTTCCAGCCTCCTCCTATAACAGTATTACCAGACGAAGGATAGGTCAGGAAAATAATCAGGCAATGGGTTTTGGTCTTCTTGTCATACTTTGGGTGACATGGTCTGGAACAAGCGGGCTGGTCAAATAAACAGAAGGATATACTCAAAGCGGCCTAAGTAGACAATGGGTCATCAACATGCCGGATGGGAATCGCTTTCACGAAGTCAAATGAAAGAAAGCTCTGTGCTATCAGTATGCATTATCATGTGTCACATCTCCATAATGTTTGTTTATATTTATAAAACGTGGCGATAGTTCCACTCCCTGTACTGTTAACGCATGATTGTGACTTGTAACAATTTTCTATTCGATAGTCTCAGCATTAGAATAGTATAAATACACTCTCGATAGAGGGAGGAAAAGGAGTTAGTTTGATTGAGAAACATTCTAGGGCTAAGGATATCCATTGTAAATAAGATTTGATTCCTTTGTTATGAATAAAATTGTAGAGGAGGATTTGTTTCTCATGGTAGAGATTCATGTGTCGTTGCTTTTCCCAATATGTATTTTCCTTTATGTGCAATGTGCTTCGTGTTTTCATTCCAGTTTGTTGATTGATTTCATGTCTGCAACTTAGTGTATAACAGTTAGGAATTCATACTTTTTATGCTCCTGATGTTGTTCCAGACATTTACCAATTTTTCTTCTAAAGTTGCATGGAATTCATCCTGCTGGTCCTCCATGCGATGGGCTCTTTTCTCTTGTCGTCCAACTGCCCGCTAAATATCTCCTGATTGGGAGATCAGCAGCTACCTTGCCTCTGTTTACAACCCCACGCCATCCTTTTACTTATGCAAGTGTTCCCTATGTAGGTTTTCAACTCCATTACCAATTGTCCCTTGCCCCGATAATCCCACCTTGCATCTCTCCCTGATACAATTTGTCCCATTCAGGATCCTGGCCCCCTATTTATCCTTGATTAAAAACCTTACGTAGAGTAGACTCTGAAGACGAATGAGAGATCCCTCTCTAATTGCATAGGGCTAGAGGCACAGTCTAAAGTGGTTCTGCTGTTTCCCGGGAGTGGGTCCCTCCCCGCTCGACCTTGGGGGCTCAAAATCCCAGTGCCAACAAAATGGCGTCGTTGCCGGGGATGAAATTGAAGATCCTCCCTACGAAGAACGACAAAGATTTTAGATCTGGTTGTTGATGGTGAACAATGACCAGAAATCAATAAGGTTGAGCACTTTTCACCTAGCGAATCCACTCTTGAAGGATTCAGACTTTAGCGACTCCACTGGTGGTGTGACCCAGAAATCAAATGGCCGAGGAAAGCTGACAGACTCCATCTAGAAAATGGACCCCTTATAAAGCTTAGAAATGCATGGAGGACAGTTAAGATACTCGAGTCTGTATTTATTCCAGGTTGCCTTATCCTATCTTGTAAGTTTTCTCTTATCTTTTCCCAGATTTATCAAAACAACCTTTTGTGGTTCAGCTCATTTTGAACAGAGCTATGAATACATTCTTGTTTATCCTTCTTTATGAACTGAAATCATTACGGCATCTTGCACATCTGATTTTGGCCTAGATTTTTATCCAGGGGCTCACAATGTCAACGGACACCCCTTTGAAATTCATAAAACCTTGGACGATAGCTTAGCTATTATGCCTAACCTTGTCTCTCCCATTTCTCAAAGCCGATACAAACCACTCCAATTGCCTCCCATCCTCCATGATTTTCCTACGAGATATTACAAATACCTCCCCAAGTTTGACGGAGAATCCCAAGACTTGATTGCTAAGAAACATTTACAAGCCTTTAAGCATTTATCTAAACTTTTTGAAATAGAACATGATGATTCCTGCATGCAGGCTTTCACCCTGTCCTTGCAAGGAGATGCCAAAGTGTGGTTTAAACACTTGCAGCATAAGTCCATCAACACTTGGGAAGAGTTTTCTTGCACATTCTTAAAGTTTTGGGGTGGGAGAAGGCCATTGGAGAAAATACTTTTAGAGTTTTATTCCCTGACGAGGCATGAGGGTGAGGCCATATCTAGTTTTAACGGAAGATTCACAAGCTTTTATTATAACATGCCTAAGGAAGTCCAACCTCTTGAGAACACTGCTAAGATTTATTATGCAGCCGCATTTCCTCCTGACCTATCCTTGCTTCTTTTGGAGAGAAAATCATCCACCCTACAACATATGTTCACTGATTGTTTGGAGGTTGAGGAAAACCTTAAGATGTCTAAGAAATTGTTAGATCAAGACAGTGGTGGTGAAATAAAAGATACATTCAAATTGGTTGGGCCCTACAAGCAGAATGGGAAAGTCTCTGGCCTGTTAAAACTCTCTCCCGGTATGCCGAAAGATGACCAGCCTGATGCAGGAGCAGGTAATCCTGCAGGATTGTTCTCTGAAGATGGCAACCTACACCACCCCTGGTCCGTAAAGGATGATTTTAAGAAGGATTTTGGTATTCCTATGTATGATGAATATGAGGAAGAGTACCTGTAGAATATACCTAACGAGCCAGCTGTTGAAGCAAATCCTACTGATGAAAGTAATCAAGATACAATGCAAAATCAGAAGTTTGAAGCAGGAAAGGACAATAAAAGAACCGGAGGTGATAGCCTACCCTTGTGTTATGCCTCTTTTGAATTAATACGACACATGATCAAGTCCTCCAGGAAAAAATAGAGAGAAACAGAGATGGTGCAAGCCAGAAACCTGCAGAGGAAAGAAGACGATGAGAAGAAGCGGCAAGAAGCACCACCTCACACAGGAGGAATATGCCTACTCTGTTCCACTGGAGAAGTAGGGGACCTCCCTCTTGAAGCACATCAAGCTCTTGCTACATAAATTTTGAGTAGAAAGCAGGATGTTCTATTGAAGAAATATTTTGTGGGTCCTCTTTTACAATCTTCCAAGTGTCATCCTGACGAATCTCTAGAAGAAGGAAGAATCCCTCGTAGAGCCATTTGTTAACACTCCATTTTTAATAGTTGATCTAAGGGCCTAATAGGATTTTGATGAGGTTCCCATTCCCATGAAATTCATACAAACACCCCTTCAGGTTATCATAGGTGCAAGGCAAAGAAGAAAACACTAGGTGTGTTGAAGGCATTGAACGGGACTCGAAAGAAAAGGATGAGATTGATCGGACGTGGATCAATGGCTTCAAACCATTTCGCATGAGCAGACATGCTCGACCAAAGCCGGGATTTTAGATCATGAAATGGGTTAAAGGTCGAAAACATTCTACGGCCGAGATGAGATCTGAGTCAAATGTATGGCCTCAATCAATTTCTCAAGCCATACTTGTGTGGTTAAAGCCATGATTTCAAATCACAAAATAGGGGTAGCAGTCATAAAGATTAACGGCTGTGATAAGAAAGGAAAGAAATCTATAGCCATGGTCTATTTCACAATGAGAACTAGCATGAATGAAAAGAAGGTTTCTCATTGTGAAATATAATGGGGCCCACTCAGATCTATGGCTGCATGAGGGGTCGATCGTGATCGATGGTTGAGAACATGCCACGATCTAGAACTACCCGTAGTGTTCAGAGGAGAGAAGTTGGCGGCAGAAAGAATGGAACGTGGACAGTGGATGTGAAATATTCCTCAAATTGGATGGCTAAGAAGAATCCCAGGGTATAGGTTTCACATCCAGTGTGGAGATGACAGGAAGGAGAGGTTCACATGTGTAATCTACCCCCATTTCAAATTGGTCGATTCCTCCAACGCCATTCGGGGTAAGCCTAAGACGAAAGTCTTCTCTAGCGACGCTAATTTCCTCAGTTCGCAAGTGTGGCACATGTCTCACTTAGAAGGAAGCAGTAAGAAAGATGGAGGTTTGATTTGCTGAGGCAATAGACTAGGCATTTACATGATGGCTGAAGGAGGCGACGAGCTAAAACAGCCCGATGCCACCATCACTGTAATTGAAAGGGAAAGAAAGGTCAAATCTGCAGCCCTTGAAACCAGCTTGGTAGCCATGCAAGAGTTGTTTGGAATCTTTCCCATATCAGATAATATAATTGAATGTCAAAGGCGTCACACATGCTGCCATCACAGCAACCGACATTCTAAGGGTATAGTTCTTTCTGGGCCATTTCAGATCGCCCTATATAACGCCATATTCTAGAGATCTTTGAGGCATAAAAATGTGTAGATGATAAGGATTATAGAGTTGAATTCTAAGAAGTGTCAAGTTCCTTCACATACAATCATGGTTGTGTGGTTCGAGAAGTTAGTTCGACAAGGGGTACTCTTGGTAGGAAAACATAGATCTGTGTTTTGGTTATCCATACCAGAAAATCGTCAACCACTGGGGCACAGATGTTAAACACCAAGGGAGGTTCACCTGCTTCTACACAACCCGATATCTCAATGTGTGGTGCATGGGTTTTGACATCCTAGCGACATCCTTCTGACCCTCCCAATTGCAGTCATGACCTCCGAAGTCCTAGTTCACAATGGTGGCAAAACTATTGGAGTAAATGCTCGTTCTTAGACTAGGTGGGTCCAGAGCCTTCGACACCACCCCTAGAGTCTCCACTTGACTGCTTTGTCGTGGGTGAGGAGAAGGTCAAACACACACCCGGCTGCATGGCTTACAGGAAAACCCTCCTCGTAGGAGGAAGAAAAGGGTACAAGGATGATAAGCTTCTTAAGTCATTTATCATCACCAAGTGCATGACCACCTTTTTTCCGGCTTCTTCCTATAACAGTCCTACCAGACGAAGGATGGGTCAAGAAAATGATATGGGAATGGATTTGGATCTTCTTGTTAGCCTTTGGGAGACATGGTCTGGAAGAAGCGGGTTTGTCAAAGAAACAAAAGGATATACCCAAAGTGGCCTAAATAGACAATGGGTCATCAACATGCCGCATGGGAATCGCTTTCATGAAGTGGAATGAAAAAAATATCTGTGCTGTCAGTCTATGTTATCACACACCGCGTCTCCATAATATTTGTTTATCTTTGTAAAACATGGTGATAGTTCCACTCCCTGTACTATTAGCGCATGATTATGACTTGTAACAAATTTTTATTCGATAGTCTCAGCATTAGAATAGTATAAATACACTCCCGGTAGAGGGAGGAAGAGGAGTTAGTTGGATTGGAAAACATTCTAGGGCTGAGGATCTCCATTGTAAACAAGATTTGATGCTTGTGTTATGAATAAAATTGCAGAGGAGGATTTGTTTCTCATGGAAGAGATTCATGTGTCATTTCTTTTCTTAATATGTATTTTCCTTTACGTGCAATGTGCTTCTTATTTTCATTCCAGTTTGTTGATTGCTTTCATGTCTGCAACTTAGTGTATAACAGTTAGGAATTCATACTTGTTATGCTCCTGCTATTGTTCTAGACATTTACCAATTGTTCTTCTAAAGTTGTGTGGAATTCATCTCGCTGGTGCTCAACGCGATGGGCTATTCTCTCTCGTCCTCCAACCGCCCACTAAATATCTCCTGATTGGGATATCAGCGGCTAGATTTCCTCTGTTTACAACCTCATGCCATCCTTTTCCTTATGCAAGTGTTTCCTATGAAGGTTTTCAACTCCATTTCCAATGGTCCCTTTCCCTGATAATCCCACCTTCCATCTCTCCCTGATACAGTTTATCCCATTCAGGATCCAAGCCCCTTGATTATCCTTGATTGCAAACCTTACGCAGAGTAGACTCTGAAGATGAATGAGATATCCCTCTCTGATTGTGCAGTATAAAGAGATTCTATTGTTGTCTAGGAGCAGGCCCCTCCCCACTTGACCTTGGGGGCTCAAAATCCTGGTGCCAAAAAACTAGCCAGACTAAAAAAACCAGATGCAAAACGAGTGTGACAGAGGCCATATCACTTGAATCTGTGATATAAATAACGAGTCAATACTAAACTTGAACATATGGTAGATGTAGGGATTATTGAGGTTGTTGAAGAATCAAAATGGATAAGTCCTATACTGGTCCAATATAAGAAGACTAGGGAAGTTTGAATCTGTGTCGATCTAAGAAAACTGAATGATGATTTCCTGCATGATCCCTTTCCAACACTGTTCACAAATGAGGTTCTTAAAAGAGTAGGAGGTCAAGAAATGTACTCTTTTATAGATGGATTTTCTCATTATCACCAAATAATAATTGTAAAGGAAGACCACCATAAAACCACATTTGTCACTGAATGGGGTTTTTTTCAGTAGACAATGATGCCCTTTGGGTTGAAATATGCACCTGCGATATTCTCTCAGGTTATTGTCGCTGCATTCAAATATTTTATTCAGAAATACCTGCAAGTATAAACGATTGGGCATTCTATAGGCTGATTAAGGATCATTTGGAAAACATGTGCTTGATGCCAGAAAGGTGTCGACAACATCAGATTGCATTTAATTCAAAGAAGTGGATATTTTGTGCACCATTTAGGATACTGTTGGGTGATATCATTTGTAAGCAGGGGATTTTGGTTGATCCAACAAATATTGTGCTCATTCTGAGCCTACCACCACCTACCAATACAAAGATACTTTGCATGACACTAGGATATATTGGGTACTATCGCAAGTTCATTTGCAGTTATGCTACGATTACTACCCCTATGGAGAAAATGTTAAAGAAGGATGTTGCATTCGTATGGAGGCAAGAATGTCAAAATAGCTTCGACACATTGAATGCAAAGATGGATTCAAACACCAATACTTTTGTTCCGTAATTGGAACAAGGACTTTCATTTCCACATCGATGCCTCATCCGTTGCAATAGGAGTGGTACTCGCGCAACCAAGAGAAGGAGATATGGATCACCCGATTCCCTTTGCTAGCAGGAAGTTATCATTTGCTAAGAAGAATTACATGACCACCAAAAAAGAGGGGTTGGCGATGGTATATGCACTGCAGAAGTTCAGGAATTTTATCTCTTAGGTGGTCACTTCAAAATATTCACTAACCACTTGGATTTAAAATATCTAGTTAGTAAGCCTGTGTTGGGGGGGAAGATATGTCATTGGATACTTCTCTTTCAGGAGTTTGATTTCAAAATATTCGTGAAGCCAGGATGCTTGGATGCTGGTCTTGATCATCTTTCCCACAATGAAATAGGTGAATATCCCACCAATATTGACAATGTATTTTTGGATGCACAGTTGTTTCGAGTTGATGTCGTAGATGACAATTATGCATTGATAATTTAGTTCTTGGAAACCGTATTTGTGCTAGAGGAAATTTAAACTAGTGAGAAGAAGAAGTCGGTCGTGAAGGATTTAGATTTCTAGTTGATCGCTGGGTACTTATACAAACTTGGACTAGATGAGATCCTGCGATGGTGTGTTCTACCTCATGAACAAGGGAAATTTCTGGCAGAAGCAAATGTAGGTGTTGCAAGTGGACATTATGGAGGAAAGGATACCACATGTAAGGTACTTCCTGATGGGATATGGTGGCCTACTTTGCATAATGATGCTAAAAACTATGCACAGAGATGTGACGCCTGTCAATGCATCAGGAAACCATCGCGATGAGATGAGATGCTGCTTGTACCACATGTAACTTTGCAACCTTTCAAAAAATGGGTGGTGGACTTTGTGGGTCCAATCAACGCTACAGGAAAGAGAACCAGTGCGTGATACATCATCACAGCAACTGACTATCTAACAAGGTGGGAAAAGACCACACCAGTTGTGGATTTCACCACTGCAACAGCAACAAATTTTATATTTGAAAACATTATGATATGGTTTGGACACCCTAGGCTGTTAATGAGTGACTAGGGAAGTCACTTTATCAACTGCACAGTAAAAGAACTAATGGAATAATTGCAGGTGCAGCATAGGAAAAGTACCCCATATCATCCACAAGAAAATGGAACCATAGAAGCCTTCAAAAAAATCTTAGAAACCGCACTGACAAGGGTATGTAATGCTAATCGTGATGACTGGGATTTAAATATTCCTGCATTACTATGGGAATATCATACCACTTGCAAGACGGTGATGAGGAAGACGCCGTTCAAATTGGTATATGGGAAATAGGAAGTCATTCCTATGGAGTACATTGTTTTTAGTATGCACATCACAGTAGAAACTGGCATGGACAATGCAACAACACTTGAGGAGCGAGAAACACAGCTAGTCTAATTGGAAGAGGACCGCTTCATCGCAGGATTCCAGCAGCGTGTCGAGAAGGATTGACAAAAGGAGTGGCATGACCTCCACATAAAAAACAAATAATTTTCACAAGGATATTTAGTTCTATTATATGACAGTAAGTTCATGAAGCATCTAGGTAAGTTACAGATGCACTGGTTAGGACCGTATCTCATTCATTCCATTACTTCTAGGGGAGAAGTTCAATTGTAGTAGTTAGATGGAGCGATGCTACTGAAACTCATGAATGGTATCCATTTAAAGCCCTATAGGACAAGGAGAGAGGTGCACACTACCTGAAGAACTGCACAATGAAAAAAAAAAGATAGGATATATAGAGAATAGAAGGGCGCGACAGGAGGAAGTGGGTGCGTAGGTGTAGGAGTTGGTAGCGCAGTTATATAGAGAGACCATGACAACCACAGGGCTGCGATTGGGTCAAATTAGTAATAAATGTAGATAGTTAATAGAAGTTATCTAGTGTCTCTCACTGAAGTGAAGTACATTTATGGTCGATCTGACTGTTAGCATGTCAGGATCTCCAGTGGATTTGGGTCGCTAATGTAGGATTTGGTCATGATGGCTACGCTGGATTTGGAAATGATGAAGAGGGATTCGTCATTCACTATAAGAAGGTGTGGGATGTAGGATGAAGGCATCATTATGTTTAGTCAAGTTGAGAGAAGTGCAGAGTTGAGTGAAGTGGGAATCATTGTGAGAGGAAGCTAGGGTGGGATATTAGGGTGCGTTTGATCTCTTGGTAAGGTTTGTTGGTGCGGCATGCTAAGAAACCCCAGCATTGTGGAGATTTTAAGCGAGCAAAAGACACCCGTCCATACAACTGCCATAGTAGAATAAATCATGAGTATGTCAGTTGGATAATATTTGATCCCTTGGGGCAAGCGAAAGGCTTAGAATCCAGGATCAACATTGCCGCATAAGAGGGAGACGCACACTTCCATTAGGGCACAAGGGGAGGTAACTATGCAAACAAGGCCATCTTTTTTGAGAGCTATGGATTCTTGACAACCAAGGGCATGTCCATCAGTGATATCCTAGGATATGTCACTCCCACATGACCTGGTGCAAAGCCCTGGCGGTTAACAAAAAATCAAAAGTATTAGCCGAAAACATTGTTTTTGCCGGAAGGGATGACATGCACTGTGGGCATTATCCCTACCTTGTTCAAGATGAAGCATGAGGACCATGACTTGTTGCTATAGAAGGATATAGAAAATGAGCCCTATGTTTCCTTGCCTTTAGGTCCAGGCACACCCATCGATCGTTTTCTGCACCCATGGGCGCAAGGATTGAATAAATCTGGGTTGCTCAGGCTTATCAATATGCCCCACTTTCGATGGTTGAATGAAGCGAATGCATGTGTCAAACAATTGTTTGCATGTTTTTATGGCGGGACATTGTTGTTGGATACCCCAATAATGGTTACAGTGGACATGATTTCAGAGATAACAGGGCTGCCAAAGTCTGGGGAAGACCTCGCCCAATATCTTAGAGGAAGAGATAATGACAAGAAGATTTCCCAGCAACTAAAGGATAGATACAGATTGGAGGAAGATGGGCACGCATACCACATTGATAGCATCAACAAGTGGGAAGTGCATATTGGCATCCATATCTTAGCAAGAAAAATTGTCCAGAAGAATCTCCCAATCCAATGCGATTCGGGGGTGGTTGCTTGTGCACAGCAGTGTTCTTAGGGAGTCAAAATGAATTAGTCCCTCTTTGTGTTGAATCGATTGATAGAGGATGCAGTCACAGCTCAGGCTAGGGAGAGGCCTTTCTCTTATAGTTGGCTCTTGATCCTCATTGCTTTGGTGGCTTGGATGGATCTAGAAGACTACCATCCTATCTCTATTGATGTGGTCAAAGTGTGTAAAGGTGCACAATACCAAAATTTATGGTGGGTAGAGGAGCCTAGTCGATAGACTAATTGCGTGATCAAATTTTGGATCTACTGGGAAGCACTGTAAGGCACAATAGTTAAAATTCCACGCTTATAAGATGCTACATCAATAAAATATCTGAGGATCATGTGGTTTTCCATTAGGACCCATTCAATTCATATCCAAGCGTGAAGAGACCCTAATAGGCAATGGATTCCAATGCCTTATAAATTAATTGATGATGAAGTGGAAGTAGTAGTTTAGGATTGGCCCGTTCACTCACATGAACTAGTGAGTGTTGAAGAAGTATCGGCATAACCACCAGTAGATGCCCCTATAGAGCTTGTGTGGGAAGGCCAGAGTACTCATGACTTAGATGGAGAGTCGACAGCCTACACCGACCTAGAATCCCAGCACATCCTAGAGGAGTGCAAAACCAAGCGGCACATCAATTTTGATGCAGGCAGTAGCACCAGATCAACATTGGAATCCCAATTGCAGTGACTCATTAAGGCTATCATAGATTCATCTGACGCCATTATGAAAGCAATGCACCAGTCCCACCATGATTTTTTTCCATGGTAAGAGCTAAGTTATATTCTATTTGTGACGCCATTTTGAAGGTAGCACCAGAGAGTGTTGTTATGCAAGGAATCCCGTTGATTAGCATTGAGTCATAGGCTAGGAACGTTTAGGTTCCCCTGATTACAATCGACACAGGAAGTGAGGATGTGAACTCCTCCTTGCAGCAGCTGTAGGTTGTTGTAGTAGATATCAATAAAATATCAACCCAGAACATAGTGCACATACAACGGGTCTCCAACCAAGAGTTGGTCGATAGGAAGAAAGAGCTCAGTGACGGGTACTTGCAGTCACATGAGGAAGTACAAAGCTGAACGTATAGGTTGAGGAGTTGTGCTAGGTAAAGGAATAGTTAGTGGCAGCAAAGAAGTAGGAGGTTGCAACATTGAAAATGATGCAGGATGAGATGAAGAAGAAAATTGTTGAAGAGATCATTGATTTGAAAAAGCAGATCGACCGCCTGATTGTTGAGAATGTGCAACTAGTTGCGAGTAGAGGTGAGGTAGAAGTAGATTTTGACGAGGCATGTCAACATGTTTATGAAATCACAACAGAACTTCATGCAGTCACCAAATCCATGTGACTGGGCGAGGTCATGGTCCAGCTCGAGCTGACCAACAATCTACTCAATACTATGGTCTACCCAGAAAAGCCACTCGAGTAGGTTGCAGAGTGAAATAATTCCAACAAAGCAATCATGACACAGTTGAATTGATGGAACTAGAAGCAAATAATATCTCATAGGCCATGACACAATTTTGGGGAATTTTTGTCCAATTAGAGAAATTAGATCAATAGACCATGGAGGCACAGGAAGCTGAAGGACAGTTGAAAATGTTGAAGACCACAATAAGGAAAATTCCACCCATGATTCATCTTACCTGATCCACTGAGCTTAGAGAATTGCAGCAAAGATCCACAAAGGCACAAGAATGGCAGCTCAAGCACAGCGCCCAGCTAGATGAGTTCCAAGATATTGGAGCGCAATTGGCTCTCAAAGCAGTTGTCGCGCTATAGGATGTGTAAGAAGGAAAGAATATGCTGAATACCAAGTTGGTGGAGCACCCTATGAAGCAAGACCTACTAGTATTTCAGGATGAATTTGAAAAGGTTCATGCATAGGCTGAGGAGATTTCGCAGCAGTATGAGGGCTTCAGGATGAATACGACGAAGTACACCCTGTCCATCTGACGTGGCTTGATGACGAGCCACAAAACTATTTTGGGGGCCTATTGGTAGGGGTTTTGGGGTAAGTGAGTTGTGCAACACCGGGGAGGCTGCGCAAGCTCATGTGACATAGCACAAGGAAAAAACAGTGCAATGGGAAGAAAATAAACTGTTTTGAATATTTTATGCATATTTTTATATCGGTTGACCACATTTTGTGGATATATGTCATTAGTGGTTAAATCAGTTAGGATTTAGTTAGAAGTGGACCTTCAATGTAAAGGCACAAACCTATATATAGAGTTAGAATTATAAATGTAAGATAGATGATAAGGGAGAAGTAATAGCAGAGAGAAAGTGAGATATTGAATCTTTTGTCTATATGCGGCCTTGTGGGTCGATCGTTCTCTTGCTATGGAGGAATAAATCTATTTTTTTGGATCTATTGCATAGAAAGTAATATGATATTATGGATGTTTAGCTGAACCACTGTTGTCTTTTGTCTTTTTCTGCCTTTATGTACTGTGATGTCAATGTCTGGTGATTCTTTTTTATGAATGAAGAATGTGATACTACTGCGCTGAATGGATGAATGATGCAATATGTTAGATCTGTGGCTGTAATGATAGATCTGTGATGAATGCTGCAATATCTGATGAATAGCTCTGCTAGATCTGATAGTTATGCTAATAATTCGTCGATGCCCCGATCCTCCTCCTTACTGTCGAAAACTTGGTTCCAACATCTCTCCCTTGAACATCTCAGGTGATAATTCATCCACTCTGCATGTGTTGTCAGGCAGGGTAAAACCTATCTGTGCTAGTGCTCAGGGAGATCATGCTGGTTGGGCATCGATAGAACAAGAACCCTTGTCGATGAGGATTTGTTGGTGGATTTTGTCCAACACACTAGACCTTATGAGTCTTATTTATTTTATAGGGTTTATAATGATGAAAATTTGGACTTGAAATTAACTTCCCTTTCTATAATTTATCAATAATTAAAGAATCTCATATTTGAGAGAATTTTACCACACATGTATTCCCATAAGGAGTTCCTGATTTTCAAAGATATTCAAGATTATTTAGATTCTTATATTTCCCAAAGTCAAATATTGAGTTGGTTTATTATAAGAAAACAACAATAAAAAATATGAATAAAAGTAAACCAGAAAAAAAAAACTAGAGAAAATCAAGAAAAGAAAAGTTGTATTTATGTACAAAAGTGCTCCAAACTGTTAAGTAAAGTACTTTTTGAGAACAAGCACATTTACAAGAATAATTTCTTCATGTCCTTGTAAATCTTGCAACTTATAAGTTGAGGGTCCAAGCTTCTCAGTAGACTGATAGGAGACAACCCATAATTGTTGAAATTTCATGTGTTTTCCCTTCTCGTCATGCAGGTGATCCCACTTTAATACTAAGTCTCCTACTTCAAATTTACCCTACCTATATTTTTGTTTTTCAAACCATCTCTTGACAATATCATGTTGTTTGTTAAATATATCTTTGGACTTTTTTCTTGATTCTTCAAGTTTTAACGGAGTATTTATTCCTGCTTGTAAAATTTTGCTGCCGGATCCTATTGAGGCTTGAGATAATTGCAAGGATGGAAGGAAAATGTTTGGGGGTAAAATGTATTCCTTCCCATAGACTATATTATAGGGAGAAACTTGTAAGGAATTCTTTCGGGTGACCCTATATTCCCATAGTGCATTAGGAATGGCTATATGCCAGTTTCTTTGACTCTCAATAACAGTTTTCTTCAAAATTTGAATGAGATTCTTATTCGTTGATTCTGCTAACCCATTTCCTCATGGATAATAATTTCCTGAATAATGCAATTTTATTCCTTTTTCAAAAGGAAATTCAGGTATCTTGATAGATGAGAAATAAGATGCAATGTCAAAAACTAGAGAAATTGGAACCCTAAACCTGGTTATGTTGTTCTATTATAGGAATTTGATGACTACATCCTCATTCACTTTTCACAATGGAACCACTTCCACCCATCGTGTGAAATAACCCATAGCCATAAGGATATATTGATGTTGCAGTGAAGAGTTTGGGTTAATTTCACCAATAATCATATATGCCCCACTATTCAAATGGTTATGAAATAATAACGAATTGTAATGGTCCATCTTCTTTTGACAATATGCCACCACTCCTTTGAAACACATCACATTTTCTTGCGTAAGCATGAGCATATTTAAATAGAGTTATCCAATAGTACCTAACTCTTATTATCTTATGAGCTGTGGTATCCCCATAGAAATGTCCTCCTACAGGACCGTCGTGCAATTCTTTGACTACTTTAGATCCATCTTCCTTATCAAGATATCTAAGAAAAAAATTATCATAGTTCTTCCTGAAAAAGTACTCCATTAATTATCCGATAAGAGGCTGACTTCACTCAAATTCCCCTTCTCTGCTTGGAGTTCCAATGTTCCAATAGATATCCTTGTTAAAGATAATACACCAAATCTCTGTACCATGATACGAAAGTAGTGAAAATGGGACATGCATCAATTAAGTTTAATTCATCTTCATTCTCCCAATCATAACATTCATTAGCATGAATTTCCATAAGCAACTTGCACAACCCTTGAGCCTTAATTATAGTATCTAGCTTTAATTACAAATAATATTCTTGTACTGCTGTCACCCAGTTTCCTCTTCACTCACCCAATTCTCACTATACGAAGAGGGACCTGACAGCCGGATGAGGAATGATAAATTGTGTTCTATTCTTCAAAATATAGGGCCTGAATTATTTTACTTCCTTGAATACTGCATACGCTTTGTTATCTATAGTTGGGTAATTCAATTCATCCCTTTATAATCTAGTGCTCATGAATGATATTGGATATTCATCTCCCAATACTCCTTTCTGAGTAAGAATTGTCGCGAGAAAGTTATCTGATGAGGTGTATAGAATAAAATCCTTTTCAAATTCTAGACTCCTTAAATAAGGTTCATGAGTTATTTTTGTTTTTATGTCTTTAAAATCAACCTTGTCAATATTATTCCACTTGAACTATACGCTTTTTGTTACCATCTGCTGCAAAGGTTTTACAATTTGTGCGAAATATGGTACAAACCTTAGAACAAAATTGATTGTTCCCAGAAATGACTGAATAGCCTTTTTATTATGGGGCAAGGGAATAAAATATATAGATTCAAATATCTCTAGGTCTATTGAGATGATGTGACCCAACAGTTTTCCTTCAAGAACCACGAATACTTTTCTTTGGAATTAAGGATATGCCATATTTTCTACGACGGTCAAAAATATGTTTTAGGTGAAAAGCGTGGTCTTCTCTTTTCTTGGACAAAATGGTCACATCATCTAAGTATACTACTAGGGATTGGCCTACTAATCCTCTGAATGCAATGTACATGGACTTCCGGAATGTGGCTCTGACATTTATGTGGAAAAAATTCATTCTCCTATAAGCGAATGTTCCCCACTTTGTGCGAAATATAGTCTTTAAGTGATCTTTCTCGGCCACTAATACTTGATTGTAACCAAAAATCCGTCTAACAGGGAGAAAAATTCTGATCCTGACACCATTTGTAGGATTTATTCCATTGGTGGAACTAGATAGTTATGTTTATCCAATGCTTCATTTAAATTTTGGAAATATACACATAATATTATCTCTCCCGACTTCTTCCTTACCAAAAATAAATTTTCTACCCATTTGGACTGTCAAACCTTGAATATAATCTTTGAATCTAATATCTTTTTTACTTCGTTTTGGATTAAAGCCTCTAATTTAGGATGCATTTTCCTGAGTTGTTTCTAAAATGGTTTTATGCCTTTCTTGATAGGAATTATGTTAAATTTTCATATGCTTAGCTAAGACATCAGTAATTCATTTCATTTTCATAACAAAAGCATATAAACAGGATCACTGAAATATAGACAAGCACAACCATACAAAAGGAACACAAATATTTATCCTAAGAAAACCCTAAAGGGAAAAACCCAGCAAAAGCTTCCTCAATATAGATGCCCCAAAAAGATAAAAGATAAAAGATAAAACCAGCAAGGAGATCAAATCCTGATCCTCCTCCTTCTCCAGCTACTTCTCTTCTCCACTAATACGCTACATAAGTGAGAGTGTGTGTTCCATATGAGGAGCACTACACATCTATTTATATTCATCCGTTCACTTAAGTTAACTCATCTGTCATGTAGGCTCGAGTTAATCATGTAGGCTTGAGTTACACATGTAGGCTCAAGTAATCACACTGGGGTGCTAATAACCCACCTTTACAATTAGAGGGGACTGCCTCATGACGCTTATTAGTTCTTCTGATTAGGAGCATCGGGGTACAAAGTAATACAAGTGGTTCTCCAAGTAGGACCATCGGAGACCACAAATAAATACATATAGAATATTCTTCGAAGTTACAATATTTCAACACTCCCCCTTAACGAGAAGGGTATTCTATAAAAAAATCAACAACAACAATAATAAGAGAGAGATAGAGGACATCATCAACATCATCAGGGTGATACATCTATAAATCATTGGAAGCTTTTCAACATCATGTAGTCTTCATCTTCAATCTTTAGTCTTCATCATCATCAGTACTTTGACCGCTTTGATCAGCAACATCTTCAACATCTTGACTCTTCAATTAGTAGCAACATCTTCAGCACTTTGACCTTTCGATCAGCAACATATTCATCACTTTCACCTTTCGATTAGCAACATCATCTTCAACACTTTGACCTTTCGATCAGCAACATCTTCTTCAGCACTTTGGCCTTTCGATCAACAACAACATCATCATCATACTTTGATCTTTGGATCAGAAACATCATCATGAAAACATCATCAAAACATCAACATCATCATCATCAAAATATCAAAATCAAAATATCATCATCATCACACTCTGATCTTTCAATCAGAATCATCATTATCATCAGCCTCTAATCTTTTGATCAGAAACATCATCAACCGAACATCATCATACTCTAACATCAACTCATCATCATATTCTGATCTTTCGATCAGGATGTCATCATCATCATACTTTGATAATATGGAATCATCATCATCACATTCTGATATTTCGATTAGAAACATCATCATCATCATCGCAGTCTGATCTTCCGATCAGAAAACATCATCATCATCAGCAACATCATAATCATAAGCAACTTCTAATCTTCCAATCAGAAAACGTCATCATCATCATATTCTGATCTTTCGATCAGAGAACATCATCATCAGCAACTTCTGATATTTCGATCAGAGAAACATCATCATCATCATATTCTGATATTTCAATTAGAGAATATCATCATCGTGAGCAATAGAATCATCATCATATTCTAATATTTCAATCAAAGAACATCATCATCATCAGCAACTTCTAATATTTTGATCAGAGAAACATCATCATCATCATATTCTGATCTTTTGATCAAAGAACATCATCATCATCATCATATTCTGATCTTTCAATCAAAGAACATCACCATCAAGACATCAACATCATCAAAACATCAACATGATCCTTCCTTTGGGAATTACGGGATTTAGGTCTTTACGGAGTTACCAATGATCCTTCCTTTCAGAATTACGGGATCAACACATTTGTGGAACTCAGACAATCCTTCCTATTGGAATTATGGGATCAATTCAATGATCCTTCCTTTCGGAATTACGGGATTTAGGTCTTTACGGAGTTACTAACAAGCCTTCCTTTCAGAATTACAGGATCAACACAGATGTGGAACTCAGACAATCCTTCCTATTGGAATTATGGGATCAATTCAATGATCCTTCCTTTCAGAATTACAGGATCAACACAGATGTGGAACTCAGACAATCCTTCCTATTGGAATTACGAGATCAACACATCTGTGGAACTCAGACAATCCTTCCTATTGGAATTACGAGATCAACACATCTGTGGAACTCAGACAATCCTTCCTATTGGAATTACAGGATCAATTCAATGATCCTTCCTTTTGGAATTACAGGATTTAGTTCTTTACAAAGTTACTAACGATCCTTCCTTTCAGAATTACAGGATCAACACAGATGTGGAACTCAGACAATCCTTATTTTAGGAATTACAGGATTAACACACATTCTTGAGTACCAACGTCACCGGATCCGTTCTGAACCGAAGTTCAAGGATGATACAATCCTACCACATTCACAGGGACTGAGATCTCCAGATACATTTTGAACCAAGGTTTAGGGATGATGCAATCCCAACACTTTCACAGGGGCCAAGACCTCTGGATACATTTGAAATGAGGTTCAAGGATGATGCAATCCACCACTTTCATGGGGGCTGAGACCTCCGGATACATTTTGAACTAAGGTTCAGGGATGATGCAATCCACCACTTTCATGAGGGTCGAGACCTCCAGATACATTTTGAACCGAGGTTCAGGGATGATGCAATCCCACCACATTCATGGGGGGCGATACCTTCGGATACATTTTGAACCGAAGTTCAGGGATGATGCAATCCCACCACATTCATGAAGACCGAAGTCATCGGATCTATTTTGGACAGATGTCCCAGGATGATACAATCCCTCTTCATTCTCGAGGACCAAGTTCACCGGATCACTTTTGGACAAATGTCCGAGGATGATACAATCCCTCTTCATTCTCGAGGACCAAGGCCACCAAATCACTTTTGGACAAATGTCCTGGGATGATACAATCCCATTGCAACATCACTACTCCCCCTTTCGATGAAGGTCTTTTTGAACAACACCAAGCTTGTCTCGAAAGTGTTTGAACTTTACTTGAGACAAAGACTTCATCAGTACATCATCATCTACATCTTCAATATGTGAATACTGAACTATCACCATCTATATCTCCAGTATGTGAATACTGAAACATAATCATCTGCATCTTATCTCGTATGTAGAAATACCGGATTTCTATGTGTTACAATCGAAACACAGGGTTCTCTGTCATCCCAAATCTAGTTATCACATAGAATCATTGTAGTATCCATCTTAAGGTCAAAGAGACCTTATATCAGCTTCTGAAGCCATATGACTTCACAACTTAGCAGAGCAATCTTCTATGTATTTTGCTTTAGCCATGCTACGAGAAGCACTGGACTGTTTCCTGCTAAACCATGAACTCATAGCAGACCCCAAACAAAATCATCTACCTAATGTGCTTTTCCTGTCTGAGATACTTTCAGCCCAATCTGCATCTGTGTAGCCATACAATCTATACTCATGGATACCATCATAGTATATACCAAAGTCTATAGTCCCTTTCAAATATCTCATCACATGTTTTGTGGCTACTAGGTGAACCCGTCTTGGTTCAACAAGATATTGACTTAAGGTGTTCACAGCAAAACAAATGTCTGGTCTGGAATTTGTTAAGTACATTAATGACCCAATGATCTGTCTATAATGAGTCACATCCACTAACTCTGATGAGTCATCAGCTTCAGGTTGGAGTCCATGGGTGTGGCCATGACTTTGCATTCCAACATATCAAATCTTTTCAAACTTTGCAATGCATACTTTCCCTAATTGAGAAAGATTCCTTCATATTTTTGGACCTAGGAAATAAAGTATTAGACCAAGGTCTAAATTCTTCAGCAGACTTCTTCTTGCATTCTACAATTTGTTTCTCATTCCCTATCAGAAATAGGTTATCCACATATAATAACAAGATGCCAAGTTCATCTTTTACAACCTTTAGATAAAGGTTAGGATTGAATTTACTCTTGGAAAATCCCATGCTCATCAAGAAACTACTATCTATTCTTCCCTACCAAGCTCTGGGAGCTTGCTTCAGACCATAGAGGGCCTTCTTCAACTTGCATACGTGAGTCCATCCGTCTTCAACTTCAAATCCTTGTGACTATTCGATGTAAAACTCTTCCTTAATCATACCATTAAGGAAGGCTTGTCTTTACTTCATCATGAAAGAAACTACCATGATAGTTCTGAAGGAAGTATACCTTGCTTCTTGGAGTATGTGTCTCTTCAGAATTAATTTCCTCTTTCTGAGAGAAGCCACAAGTCTTTCCTTACTTCTATCAGCAGCATATTTTATTTTACTGATCCATTTGGAAGATACCACATTCTTGCTTTCTGGTTTGAGTATTATATCCCAAACATCGTTCTAGTATCATAACATCTTTCATGAGTTCATCTTGTCAGGTCATCAACATATCCTAGTCTGCATTCAACCTTGAAGTTTGGAACCCACTTTAATCTTGGTAAAGTCTCGATCCATCAAGAAGTTGTCCATCATTTCATACCATGTCAAACTTAGATATGTTCTGTAGTCACTCCCCCTGAAGTGGAGTATCATATTTCCTTTTCATTCTATACAGGTGGTTCTATGCTTGACATATACTTCCCTTTATGTCTCGAAATCATATCGTATACATCACTCCCCATGATCAAGTGTTATTCTTTGATCATAGCTTCTTTCATATCATTCTTTCCTTCATTTTTAGTTATCTCTCATACCCATGGTGGTATTCATCCTTCGAGGTGGATCTATTTCTCTCTGAAGCTCTTTCTTCTGTAATGGTGTCTCTGACCCTGGGAGCTTCAGATTCATGTTTATTGGAGTGAATCTTGAATTGTCATCACTTGTTCTTCGGAACAAGTCTCATCCTTCTTTTCTTGTAGGAGGTTGTACAGGACCTTTCCTACAATTCAAATGCACCAGTTACATGGTTAGAACTATAAAACATATGCATAATGACAAATTATTTTAGCCAATACAACATTCATCCATGTCTCACGAAAACTTTCTAGATGTCTTCCATGTTTATCATGACATCATTGAGATTGTGCACTAATCCAATATGTCAGCAAAGAGGTTTGATAAGTAGCAATGGAGAGTTGTATGGCACCATGAGCTACTTACCCATCACAATCATATTAGTAGTATACAGTCATTAATGAAAACAATCTATCAAGCATAACACATCAACTAAATATAATCAAATGCATAACAAAACAATATCATGCAATGACAATTGAATACTTATCTTTTATTCATTTCATGGGTAGACTCCTTCTTGATCCTTCTACTTCATCATATTCTTCATTCATGACATCATCATTTCTTATCCAAATGATAAGATGGATAAGAGGTTATTTAAGAATTGAGTTCTTCACATTCCTCATCGCTTGAGGGATCTTCTTTGAATGGTGAGAGCTTGATCTTCAATTGCTTCCATCTTCTTCTTCTCTTCTTATGAGTCGAGCTTCTTCTTCTTCCCAGAGTCTATTGAAAGTAATTACTTGCTTCTGGCACACATTCCTTGAATGAATGAATTCTATGATCCTGGGAGACCATTCAAGGTGGCTATTACCACTTCTACATTCTCCAATTCTTCTTCTACCGCTTCAAGATGTTCTGAATTCTAGATCTTCACTTCTTCAACTATTTTCTCAAAGCCATCTTCTAATTTATGTTATTATATTCAAATAGCTTGATAGAGGAATCAAACATCTCCGGTGTCTTTAGGAAAGACACTTGTGGTAAAATTTGATCCGTGATTGAATCAAAAATGATCTTCTTGGCCTTGATCAAGTTCTTCTTGTGTAAGGCTTTGAGCCTCATCTCCTTCTGGAAGCGGAACCTCTCTACTCATGAAGGTGTCCAATTCATTTTCTTCAAAGAGATCAAATACTTCCATGCTTGGAAGTTGTCAAATTCACCAATATTTTCATCAAGCTGATGTGATATATCACTTTGAAATGAGAACCTCAAATGCAAATAGCAAAAGATTAGATCTTACCGATTTGAGGTGTCCGTCCTGCTTCTGGAGCTGGCTGATCTTGGGTTTGTCAGAGAAACCCTAATTTTAAAAACTTGGAATATTTTAGATCTGATTGGATAGAAATATAGATATCTTCAAATGGATCTGTCCAATGTACTCCTTTTCTGAAAACAGTGGAGGAAAGCTCCCAGAACAGGAAGCCCTATTTTTCCAATTTCTTCTGCAGAAATTCCTGTTACTATTTCTATGATATCTCTGAAATTACTACTCCTCTATGTCTGAAATTTCTCAATAAGGTAACCTCGTATGTACCCAATCCAAAACCATAGGATTCATCAGAATTTGTTTCACCAATTGGGATTTATGATCATTTTCCCAAGGTGACCTGTTACAGGACTGTTCAGAACAGTGAAGTTGTATGGCATTCCACGTGTCACTGGTTCATCTTCAGGTTCTGAAATTCAGACCACAGAAGGTACAGTCCATGCTATTTCTGGAAAATCTTTAGGAATTCCATTTGGATATATGTATCCCAAGATATAGAAATTTTCCCTAGGTGTCCTTTTTAGGGATGAATTCTGGAAGAGGCTAGAACCCTAACTTGGAGGGATCATAGCTCCTAGAATATAGTGAATCTGAGGTGGAATTTTGGAAAAAATGTTCATCAGGATTATATATTCATTCTCTAGAATTTCAGGTCCTGAACCTTCGCCAATATGTGGATGTAGCGAATATACAATAACTTTGCATTTTTAGTATTTAGGGTTTTTCTAGCTCCAGGTCAAACTAGGGTTTGACTTTCTCGGAGTTTCACCCAACCAAAAATATTGATCCAGGTCTCTAAACTTTGATTTTGATGAGGAGAGTAATCCTATGTTATGCTCACTCAAAAATTCTTCTTCTGCAAGAAGCCCTAATTTCCCACACCGAAAACTGAAGATGCTCGGAATCGAATTCCGCTTCGACATAAAGATGCGCCCTTCAATGGAGAGTCAGCCTAGCCTTATTTTGCTGATCGATTGTGGAGAGATAACCAAAAAGTAATAATCCCTAGATTCTGTAGCTGCACAATGTCTTCTTTTCAGGGTGGCTCTGATACCATGTTAATTTTTCATATGCTTAGCTAAGACATCAGTACTTCATTTCATTTTCATAACAAAAGCATATAAACAAGATCATTGAAATATAGACAAGCACAACCATACAAAAGGAACACAAATATTTATCCTGGGAAAACCCTAAAGGGAAAAACCCAGCAAAAGATTCCTCAATATAGATGCCCCAAAAAGATAAAACTAGCAAGGAGAACAAAGCCTGATCCTCCTCCTTCTCTAGCTACTTCTCTTCTCCACTAATGCGCTACACAAGTGAGAGTGTGTGTTCCAAATGAGGAGCACTACACCTCTATTTATATTCATCCATTCACTTAATTTAACTCATCTGTCATGTAGGCTTGAGTTAATCATGTAGGCTCGAGTTACACATCTAGGCTCAAGTAATCACACTGGGGTGCTAATGACCCACCTTTATAATTAGAGGGGACTGCCTCATGAATCTTATTAGTTCTTCCAATTAGGAGCATCAGGGTAGAAAGTAATACAAGTGGTTCTCCTGGTAGGACCATCGGGGACCACAAAGAAATACATATAGAATATTCTTCGAAGTTACAATATTTCAACAAATTACATGCTGGATAATGTGTGTATCATAAGTATTCAAATCTTGATACATTGAAGCGAAGATGTCTTTATACTGTTGAAACAATTTAATGAACCTGAACCTTTCTCCAAGCGAGCAACATTTTCCCAAATTGCATATTTGGGCCCAACTTCTAATCCTAAATTCATCAGCTCATACTTCATTGATGGGCTATTTTTTTTAACATTAGCTGGTTTTATAAATTTGTTTTGCAAATCAGACATTCCTTCCAGCATTCTCACTCCTTTAGGCATAAAATTCCGTTTGAACATATCTCCATTTCATAAATCTAATTGTTGTTGTTCTTCTTCAATTACAAATGATTTTAATTCTTCTTCATTGGGAAGAAAATTAATAATTTGTTCATCATCATCAAACACCCTCATATTTGTCATATTTTCATGTACTTATGGCTTAAAAAATTAATTCAATAGAACACTTGTTATTAGTGGACACTAACCTAGAAGAACAAGTAGCTAATAAATCAGCTGCATCATTTTGTAATCTAAGGATTGCATTTATATTAAAAGCATTAAAGTGTGCTATCAGATTCCAAACCTCATATTGATACCCTTTAAGATGTGGAGATAAGCAATGAATGGTGTCTTTTATTTTCCTAATAAAACTCTCAGAATCACCAAAAACATTCAATTTTTTTACATTTAATTCAATGGATTTTTTCAAACCTTTGACTAGATAGTCATATTCAGTGGTGTTTTTTGTACATTCAAAATCTAGCCTACAATAAAGAAAATATTTATTATTTTCAGTATCAATAAGGACCCAACCTAATCCTGATCCCTCTTGTGTTTTAGAACCATCAAAATTCAAAATTCAAAATCTATATTCTAAATTTATTTGGTTAGTAGCACCTTCTACATTCGTAACTAAATTAACACTGTTACTGTAAATGTCATCATCTCAAGAAAATCGAAGTAAAATGGACTGTGTATCTAATTCATAACTGACTTCCTCATCTTGGTAATTTCCTGGTTCAATCTCTAAAAGGTAATTTCCCAAAACTGAAGAAGAGAAATTGACCGGTTCGTTCTTTTCCTCCAACTAAGTTACATTCTGCTTCATATGTGGTTCTCTCAATATCTTAACATGATTCTGACTGTTCTAGTTCAGTAGCCACATGTGAGACCAATCAGTTGCAAAATAATGGTTAAGTTTCATTGACCAGTCCCTTCTCAATATCAATCCATAATGCTCAGGTATATCTACCACCATAATATCTATGAATTGGCACACCCTGGGATCTGCAAACAATCTAATAAGCACATCTTTAATCTCCCCTATAACCTTAACATCAAATCTATCTAGTTGAATGATCTACGAAGCGAATGGCATCGGTTGACCATTCATCTTATTGCAGATAGATAAATTCATAACATTAGATGAGGCTCTAGAATCCACCAAACAATTATGCACATTGTGATTGAAATTTTCAAATGTTAACAGGAAAGGAAAAGTCTAGGATTTTGAATTTCTACCAATACTTGCCTCATTTATCTTGGTATCTGATTCGATGGCCTCTGTAATAATTCTTGGTTGTTGGTCAAAAGCTTCCAATAATTTCTTTCTCTGCTGAGGAAGATAACATAATTCAAATAAAGAAATATTTGGTTTTTTTTCCTAATATCTTGCACAATATCATATCCCATGTTATACTCTTTAGTATTTTCTGTTTTGTTTTCCATGGTTTTCACTTTTTTATTAATGATTGGGTTAGTTTCTTTTATTTTTTCTGAATTAACCTTATGTTGCATCTGACTAGTGTTGATAATTTTCTTCATGTTTTGTTGATGTATTTGTAATTTCGGAATGTATTCACTTGTATATTTTATATTGTATTTCATTGTACCCCAACACAAATGTTTGTTCCTTCGATTGGGGGAGTCATTAATGTAATAAATTCATGTAAATTTATTGAGGTTAACCCTCTGTTGTAAGTCAGGGAAATAGTCCCCACAGTTGAGGGGTATTAGGGTTATTAGACTCTCCTAATGAGGTTGGCCCTGAAGAGTAAAAGTCGAGTGGAAAACAAGTATAAATAGAGAGTGAGACTCTCTATTTGGAACACACACTCACTCAACTATAGGAATGAGTGAGAGAAGAGGAGTTTGCATAAGTGAGAGAGAGAACAATTGTCAGAGATCATCTTTGTGTTTTTGGGTTTTAATTTTTCTATTGGTGCTCATTCTATCTCTGAGGAAGTTTCGAGGTTTTCTCCTTTATGGTTTCCCCGAGGAAAACTCTTTGTGTCTCTTGTCTCTTGTGATTATTGTTGTGCATGTTATTCTTTGAGATAAGATCCTAGATCATATTGATTAAATGATAAAAGAATTAACATGGTATCAAAGATAATCTAAGAAGAAGACACTATGTAGCTGTAGAAGCTAGGGCTTCTTAATTTTTGGGTCTCCTTCTAGATACCATCATCAAAAAGAATATAGGATAACTCTCCATTTAAGGGTGCATCTTTTTTTCAAAGAAGAATTTGATTCTGGGCATTTTCAGTTTTTGACTTGTCACTACTGTGGGAATTTAGGGATTTTTATAGAAGAGGAATTTTTAAGTGAGCCCAACATAGGATTTATCTCCTCCTCAAAATAGAAATTTAGAGACCAAGATCGAAATTTTTGGTTGGGTAAAACTTTTGGAAATTCAAACCCTAATTTGACCCCAGACTAGAAAACCCTAAAGGGAAATCCAGGAGCAGAGCCATAGCTGGCCACACAGTAGCATAAAAGGCAGGAGTAGATAAAGACTAAAAGTAGTAATTTTGGTGCATTAGCTATATCACGATATTGGAGAAGGATCAAGAGACGAAACATTTACAGGCCGGAGATGAATTATTGATGTACCCTGTGTAAAAATTTCAGCATTAGATTCACTATATTCTGAGAGATATGATTCCTCAAAATCAGGGTTCCATCTTGTCCCAGGATTCATCCCTAAATAGGACACCTTGGGAGAATCGCTATATCTATGAAGATGAAGATCCAAATGAAATTTCTCAAGATGTTACAGATAGGGAATGGATTTTTCTATATTTGTTAAATGTTTCAGAACCCAAACATGAAACAGTGACACATGGAAATCTGTACAAGTTCGTTAGGATGAACAATCCTGAAATAAGTCACCTTGGTAAAACTCCCATAAGTCTGAATTGGTGAAACCAATTTTTCTCAAACTTGCGGTGTTGGAAAGAGGAATGATGAGGATACCTCAGTGAAAAGTGGTAGACATAGAGGAGAATTAATTTCAGGGATAGTGCAAAAACAATATCAAAAAATTTCGTAGAAGAAATTGAATAAAACTAGGGCATCGGATATTTTTCAGTTCTGATCACAGTTTTGGAAAAATGAGTATTATACTCAGCTTGACTTCAAGAGGATCATATTTCTATCCAATCATATCTGAAAGATTCCAAGTTTTAAAAATTTGGGCTTCTCTAACAAACCCTATATCATCCAGCTCCATAACTAGGATGGACACCTCAATTCGGTAAGATTTAGTCCTTTTCTATTTACATTTGAGGTTCTCATTTCGAAATGACTAATCACCAGCTTGATGACAATCATGGTGAAGATGAAAACTTCCAAATATGGAAGTATAGGAACTTTGTGAGCCTTGAACAAATTGACCTAGATCAATATTTCAGTAAGAAAGTACTAAGAGCCAAAGGGAGATGAGGTTAAGGCTACAACCAAGAGAATCATTGTATATTATATTAAAGATCATATCAACCCTCATGTGTCATCCTTGAAGACACCAAAAGGAAGTGTTCGATGCTATGCTGAAGCAATCTAAAAAGAATAAGATATTGTTATAACCACATTGAATGGCCTCCCAGGATCATGGGATTCATTCATTCGAGGAATGTGTGCCAGAAGGAAGTGATTACTTTCAGCAGACTCTAGGAAGAGCACACACAAGATGAAGCTCGACTCATAATAACAAAAATAAGATGGGCTAAACTGAATATCTAGCTCTCACGATTCAAATAAGATCCCTCAAGTGATGAGGAATATGAAGGACTCAATTAATGAAGAAATTATTATCCATCTTAGCATTTGGATAAGAAATGGTGTTGTTATAAATGAAGAAGATGATGAAGCTGAAAGAAGGAGTCTACCCACAAAACCAATAAATATAGGTATTCAATTTTCATTTCATGATATTGTTTTCCTATGTATTTTTTTATATTCAGTTGATGTGTTATGCATGATAGAATGTTTACATTAATGACAGTGTACTACTAATATGCATGTAATGGGTAAGTAGCTCATGGTGCTATACAAGTCTTCATTGCTACTTATCTAGAATGAAACCTCTATGCTGACATATTGGATTAGTGCACAATCTCAATGATGTCTTGGTAGAGATGGAAGACATCTAGAAAGTTTCTATGAGATATGGATGAATGTTGTATTGGCTAAAATAGTTGCATGATTATATCTTTATGCATACAAATTTTCCATTATGAATATGACTTGTGAAATGTTTCTAACCATACAACTAGTGCATTTGACTTGTAGGGAAAATCACATACAATTTCCTACAAGAAAAGAAGGATGATACTTGTTCCAAAGATTAAGTGACGACAGTTCAAGATTCACTCTAATAATCCAAAATGAAGAATGATGTCTAGAATGCAATGTCAAATACTTGAAGGGAAGTTTGTAGTATATTCCATATGAATCTACAAGATCCAGCATGTAGTAGACAACAACATCATGGGATACAAGGAAAGATTCGTAGCACAAGGCTTCTCATAAAAACAAGGCATAGACTACGAAGAGACATTTGCAACGACTAGAAGTCGATACACATGATAGTAAAACTCATGCATGCAAATTAAAAATGCCCTGTACAAGCTCAGAAGTCACCCATGGGATAACAAATATATGTGGAGCTTGAATATCACCTAGAGTAATGAATATCTTAACATTTGCTACAAGGTTGAAGATGAAATCCCATAGAGGATGACAAGCTCACAGATGGGTGCAAGAAGAAATTTTCAAAAGGTTCAAGATAGAGGATATTGGTATCCAGTGAACCTAGATGGATACATAGAATATTAGTAGCATAGGAAGCTACTTTTCACTCTTGTAGAGAATGTTTCAATACATAGAGTATGAAAGGAAGAGGGAGAATGATGCTCCGCTTCAGAGGGAGTGACTACAGAAGATCCTGAGGCTTGAAATGGTACGATAGGATGGAAAGATTACTGATGGGTCTAGGATTTAATGAGAGTAAAGAATATTTCAACATTTACTTCAAGTTTGAAGGAAGAAGACTAGTGATTATCATGTTATATGTTTGATGAATTGTTATTGACAGGAAAAGAGCAACTCATTAAAGTTCCAAGAAGGAGAGTTGCTACCAAGTTCGAGATGAAGGACTTGGGTATGATGCACTACTTTATAGGCATGGAGGTGTGGCATAGTGAGGATGGAATATCCCTTGGACAAGGGAATTATGTAGTGGAGATATTGAACAGGATTGGGATGATGGAGTGCAAGGCCATGGCCACACCTATGGAATTGAACCTGAATCTATTGAGTGATGCTTCATCAGAGATGGTTGATGCCATGATGTATCATTAGATTATTGGGTCCTTTATGTACTTGACGAATATGAGACTAGATATTTGCTTTTCTACAAACACATTGAGCCAGTTCCTGACTGATCCAAGACATGTTCACCTGATGGATGCAACGCATATTTTGAGGTACCTGAATGGTACAGTTGATTATGGGCTCAAGTATGAAGAAGATCAGAAGATTAACCTGGAGGGTTATATGGATTCATATTAGGCAGGAAATTCCATTGATAGGAAGATAAATTTGGGGTGCTACTTCAGTATGGGATCAGGTGTGATCTCTTGGTTTAGTAGGAAGTAGTCCTGCATGGCATTGAGTACAGCTGAGGAAAAATGTGGGAAAAATATGTTGCCACTTTCTTGACTATTTGTGAGGTAGTATGTTTCTTTTGAAAACTACTATTTGATTTGATTGATATGACTTGCCTTTTTATATGATGCAGAGAGGAGAAATCAAGTTCCAGTATGTGATCCAGATCGAGATCTCTCGAAAGAGGGAGTTCTAGCATAGCTGGTGAGACAGGTTGTCTGAGCATAAAATCCTAGAAAAGCTCATAGATTGCTCAGACATAAATAGTCCTGTAGGTTGTCCTCGGATGAAATCAATCCTGGAAAAGCTCACAGGTTATCCTTAGACGTAACCATCCCTAATGTGATTATATGCTAGAAATGTCCAGAGTGAGGTTTGAGTACTTCGGAGAGAAGTTTGGTGTTATCCATATCGAGGTTCCTTCCAAGGGGAAGTGATGAGCCTATGTGCCTTTCTAACATGGTGGCAGGATTGGTTCCTCCCATGGTCAAATGTAAGTGTTGTTCCTTTTTGACATGGTGGCAGGATTGGTTCCTCCCATGGTCAGATGTAAGTGTTGTGCCTTTCTGACATGGTGGAAGGATTGGTTCCTGCCATGGTCAGATGTAAGTATTGTTCCTTTCTAAAATGGTGGCAAGATTGGTTCCACCCATAGTTAGATGTAAGTGTTGTTCCTTTCTGACATGGTGGTAGGATTGGTTCCTCCCATGGTCAGATGTAATTGTTGTTCCTTTCTAACATGGTGGAAATATTGGTTCCTCCCATGGTCAGATATAAGTGTTATGCCTTTCTGACATGGTGGTAGGATTGGTTCCTCCCATGGTCAGATGTAATTGTTGTGCTTTTCTGACATGGTGGAAGGATTGGTTCCTCCCATGGTCAGATATAAGTGTCATGCCTTTCTGACATGGTGTCAGGATTGGTACCTCCCATGGTCAAATGTAAGTGTTGTGCCTTTCTGACATGGTGGCTAGATTGGTTCCTACCATGGTCAGATATAAGTGCTAAATATGTGAATACCTACACGGATTCTAGGCCTACATCCAGCAAGGCTCACTCTATAGAAATTCCTATGATGAGTACAATTGAGAGATAGCACCATTTTCTCGAGATAGCAGAATAAGTGATGATGATGATCCAGTGTTGATGATGATCCATCTTTGATGATGATTCAGTAATGAATACTTGTGCTGATGAACTGTGTAAAGAGAATACCTTCCTAGTTAAGAGGGAGTGTTGATGTATTTATAACTTCGGAATGTATTCACTTGTATATTTTATATTGCATTTCATTGTACCTCGACGAATATATTTGTTCCTTCAATCAGGAGAGTCATTAATATAATAAATTCATCTAAAGTAATTAAGGTTAAACCTCCCTTGTAAGTCAAGGAAATAGTCCCCACAGTTGAGGGGTATTAGGGTTATTAGACTCTCCTAGTGAGGTCAACCTTGTAAGAGTAAAAGTGAAGTTGAAAACAAGTATAAATATAGAGTGAGACTCTCTATTTGCAACACACACTCACTCAACTGTAGAGCATGAGTGAGAGAAGAGGAGGTCGCATAAGTGAGAGAGAGAACAACTGTCAGAGATCATATTTGTTTTTTGGGGTTTTACTTTTGCTATTGGTGCTCATTATATATCTGAGGAAGTTGTGGGGTTTTCCCCTTTATGGTTTCCCCAAGGAAAACTCTTTGTGTCTCTTGTCTCTTGTGATTATTGTTGTGCATGTTATTCTCTCAAATAGGATCCTAGATTATATTGATTAAATGATAAAAAAATAACATGCTTTCCTTTATTTTCTTTGTTTTAGGTAGCACTAAACTTTGATCCACCACCGGTCCTTTACTTCTTGTTGTAAAATTCACTGATGATACTTGGATCTCCTTGGCCTGCTCTTCCTTGCTCAATCCCAATGTGGGCACTAAATCCCATAACACCATCGTGGCTTCTTCATTTGTTTCTTCTGGCTCGTTTGTTTGGTCTTCTTCTTCTTTTGGATATGTCAGTTGAGCATCTAATAAATGATTCATTAGCAAAGTCATTTAATTTATCCATTGTGGATAACTTTTTTTAGAGTGGTGTTCTTGATGAAATGTACAGAAATGATCCATGCCTACTTCATTAAAATTAAAAACAACAGAATTAAGTAGAGGTGGTTGGGGCTGTCCACTTTCCTCTCTTTTCTTGTAGTAGGGATTGAATGGCTTTCTTGACAAACTAGCTCTCTTCTCTTTTTCCAAGTCTACTATATTGTTTGATAAAAATTTGCACCATTTTGACCATCATTTCTATCTCATTCAAATGTTCTTCTTTATGCCTATTTAACAACAAATGATTTTTACTAGGTATTGTTTTCACTTTTGGTTCTAAAGTATGTCTTGCAATACTATCAATATTAGCTTCTACCTTCTTGGCTTCTTAATAATTTTCTACCAATGTAGCCTTAACCACCCTTTTTACAAACATTTCTATGGGTGGATATAGTGCCATAGTATAAATTTCTACCAAATACTCCTAAGTTGGTTTTGTCATGGCACTAAAATTGTTAAAAAGGATAGTGAATATTTTATTGAAATCTCAAAATTTCCCTCTCTTTTCCATCTTCATAGACAATAATTCTTTTATGAGCATGGATACAGTTTTCTGGTTTCCAAATTTACTTATGAACACTCTTTCAAAACCTCCCATTTCGCTACTAAATTATCCTGTAGACTAAAAAACCATGAGGACACTCTAGGCTCAAACGTATATGGGAACAATATGCAGACAACATATTCATTTTAAACGTTCAAAATATTTAGTGTGAGATAAAATATTTTGAGATGATCTTCAGCAAAAATACCCTTTCCAGGATTGAAATTTGGTAGTACTCTTTTCAGGTTCTTAGGTAAATCATGCAAAAGCCTAGCTAGATTCAGTGATGTTCTGGCTCTCCATGCAGTTTGGCTAGCATAAGATGCCATAAAGCAATGCAGAGATTGTGGTGGAGAATGTGGAAATGATTGAACCATAGGGGATTCAGGTCCTAACTAATCAAGCAGTTGGGTGAATTCTTGGAGAGACAAATCCAACAATTCTTCCAAATTTTCCATAAGAAATGAATCTTGAGTGTATGGGATTCCTTTATGGGAAGCTTTCCTCTTAGGTAATGGAGGAATTACTTTCAACCCACCGAGATTCCTAACATAGGATCATGTCTGCCTCTAAAAATTATCAACTTCTTCAACTGGGACAACATATAAAGTTTTTGTTTCTTCTTCTTCAAAAATTACCCTTTCTTGATCTTCAGATTCAAGAACGAAATATTATGGGAAAATCGTTTCAGATGTATTTCAAGTGAAATATTTTCTCACAAACAGATTTCCAATGTTATCTAGGCACCGGATTTCCTCCTTGTAGTGCCAAATTTGTTAATGAATGGAAAATTATCAGGTACCGACAGAAGGGAAATTCCCTTGTAATCGATCCCAATTAGATCATCCACCATTCAGTATGGGGAATCCATTGATTTAATGATCAGGATACCGTATATTAATGTGTTGTAATTTTTTATCAGTTATGGCTTGAATCACCATTTATGTTGTTTTCTTTAATTAAAATATGAAATGAAAATGCTTAACCTAAATGCATGTAATTGATAAAAAAAAACCTCACAAGTGATGCACATGTTCTTACATCTCCTCTTACCATTTCTTCCTTGTCAATTACCTTTTAAATCCAAGACTAAGATAAGCTATTGTATTCTAGTTTACTCTATCCCCATATGGAGCATAGTTAAAATTAGAGCAATGTATTGTAATTATTCATACCAATCTCACAGATAGTTGTTTCAATTTAATATGCATATTCACATCAGAAATAATATCAAATAAATCTATGACATAATAAGACATTCATTACTCATTTCATACACAGACATTTATGTAAAAAGAAAAAACATTCATAAGCAAAGAATTAATTTAGAGAAGTTAGAATGATCTCAAAATTGTATGGAAACAAGAAGTAATTTGAAATTGTAAAATTCCACACATCCGAAGAAAAATCCTGTGCAAGCCTTTCCCAAAAAATAGGTCCTTCTTTATTAGCAGAAAAATTTAGTTCTCTTACAAAATAGTCCATCCTTTCTTTGTGCTAGCAAAAGTCCTCTCTATCTACTTCCTATCTCTATTTATATTACAATTACAATTCTTCATCTAGTGACCTTTCTCTTACCCTAACCCTAGGGATTCCAAAAATTTTCCTTTAGTGCTTTACATTAGGAAAGTTCCAGAAATCTATAAAAGACAAAAATTGCAAGTGGTCCTTGCCAAGATGGAAACATGCGCTCCCCATGTTTTAGCCTCTTCTCCAATAGTTTTGTATTTTATTGGCTCTAGTACTTGCACAGTCACTTCATGCATTTTGAGCTGTGTCTCTACGCATGTGACCTTTTTTGTGGCAGACCTACACATGTATCCTAATATGTTAGTGTTGACAGAAGCCTTCCCAAACCAAAGATTAATATGTTCTTCATTGAACAATTCTACTTTCTGGATGTATTGTATGTCTTCTTGTACTCTGTACTGCAAATGTTCCATATGTTGGTCCTTTCTTGGAAGGTCTGTGATCTTTGAAACCAATGGAATATGGAATTTCTAGTGGACCTGATATATCTTTTTATAGAAGTCCTTGCATTTTTCCATAGTTTTGGAAATTTTGTTGCTTAACCTCAGGGAGGATTTCCTGCAAAAATATAGGAGTGCCATTTATGATTTTATTCCTTCTGTTGGTTTTTGTGGCATATGTTTCAGAAACTTTGAGTTAGATTCCATCCAAGTCAACTGGATTTTGACCTTTTCTCCGACCTGCGCCAGTCCTTTTCTAAAATTCAGTGATTCTGGTGCAATCACCCTTAGTCTCATCATTATCAGACTCACTTTATAGATATCACATGTGAGAGTAAATTTAGCATGATGTATATGTCTTCGAATTTTGCGAGCTTGGTCACAAAAAGGAGTGATGTCTTGCTTTTTCTCGTTAGCTATATTCATATGATCCTTCACATATTCCTTCAGCGTCACTAATTATTCTACTCGGCTTTTCAATTATTCAACCTGTTGGCTTACCGTGAACTCTCTTGACTCCAGTTGTTAGATTCTACCTTCAAAATCATTTTTCTCTCCCTCCATTGTTACTAATTGGACATTCATTACTTCCTTTTCTATCTCCAAAGTATGGTACTCGCTTAGGAGTCTTTCCTTTTCATAGAGAATGACATCATGCTTTCTTTTAAAATCTATTCCCTCTCCTCGTAGTTTCACCAGACTATCCTTCATCTTAAGAATCTTCTCCTCGTTGTGCTCCACATCGTCCATCAATCAATCAACATTGTCGGCACTGGCCTGTGCAGCTGCTATATTAACTGTGGCCATGAAATCAGGGTCTTTGTGAGTACCCTTGACTATGGTGTCTTCAGTGAATGTGACCACGCCAGCTTGCGTTCCCATATTTAAGTGCTTCTCTGAATTTTGTGTGATGGTATATTTTTATTTGTTGAAGATGATGGCATCTAGACGAGCCACACTGTGCTGCTTAGATGGAGTAAATGGAGTGAAGCCGAGCTCTACAAAGGGGATGTGACCACCCATCATCCTTCCACTTGATGAGGTAGGGGGGTTCATCTCCATTGGCTCATTTTGGGATGTTTCTTTTTATAGATCCTCCCTGACCCTGTCTTCTTCTCCCTTTCTCCTAAGTTCTTCGGTCACTTCCTCAGCTTCCTTCTGTTCTCTTTCTTCTTCTTCTTTCTTTAATCTCTCTTCTTCTTGCCTCTTTTGGGATTCTTCTTCCTGCTTTAATCTCTCTTCTTCTTTCTACTTCTGGGTTTCTTTTGCTTTCCATCTCTTGACTTCTTCTTTCTATTTTTTCTCAGCCTCTTACAACCTCAAGGCTTCCTCTTTCTATTTCTGTAGCTTTATTTCCATAGTAGTGTTCCCATCTTTGCTTCCACTGGATTTACTCTTTTCTGAAAATCTCTTGGCTAACTCATTCAGATTGTTAGCTCTTTTGAATGCCTTTTCATCCCTATTGAAGAAATCTGATTATTCATAATGTAATTTTATAGCCACACAATGTTCTGTGACTTTTCCTTTGCTATCATTTCTCTAAAAAAAAATTCTCTCCAAAATGAAAAGTATCCATCTCTTTCAAAAAATCATCGACACCTTTTACCTTGGAAAATTTGTATCCTCCGATGCACAAATGCAGTGGGGGAAATTTTTCCTTCTTCATGTCGTATAGGAAGCTTCCAACCCTGTTTAAGAACACTTGCCTGACGACCTTTTTTTGGACTACATAGTCTGTGGCGTACTTTGGTATAAAGGATGGAACTCTGTAACATCCATACATTCTAAGGTATGTTCCTTCTTGCGAGAAGAGGTAATATACATACTCTCTTATAAAATCCATGGTGTTGTAAAATAGGTAGTTCAGTTGTTTTAGGAAAATCATCTCATAAAGAGGTGTTAGCACTATTTTGAGCTAAGTAGTTGGAGGGGGTTAGGCCAGTGAGAGATAGAATAAGGTCTGAAAAATTTCCATATCATATGACCTTGAAAGGTGTTGATGGGGTCACTAGATGTTCTAAGGGGTTTGTTAGTTGCTTTGAAGTGCAAAATTATTTAAAATCCCAATTTTTAACATTCTAAATATGCCTGAAAAGAAACTATGCTTGAGGTTATATGGTGATAGGAATGGAGTTTATGGATGCATAGCGGACAAAATCAAGGTTTGCATATGATTTCGCCAAGGAAATATGCTTGATATAAAATAATTTTGACATTGGAAGAAGGAGGTTAACTTGTAGGAAGGTTCAGTCATTGGATTAACATATAAAACTAGATCGACGGAGGATAAATATTTTGCTAAGCGAACGTGCGAGGAGAAATAAATTATGGAGGATTGTGAAATATTGTACACCCCTCAGGTTTAAATGGCTGAGATCTAATGATGATGGAGATCAATTGTGGCAGTGGATTTCATAATGGAAACATGTGCCATGAATTGAACTTTTTATTATTGCAAAATATTGTAGGTGTCACATGTTTCAACGACCATGTTCAATTAGTGTTGAATATCTATAGTGGGAATTCATTTCACAACCACAACATGCACGAAAGAATAAAAAATTTCAAAGCCGATAAACTGGGTAGGCCCAACAGACTTGAATGATGGAGATCTTCACAGATTCTTGATCTACAGTCTAGAATGATTTCGCAATGAGAACTAGTAGGGAGTAAGTCAAGTTGGAGGATTGCAAAATCGGGTAGGAGCTACATCGTTGGACAATTGAGATGTGTTGGGCCTGGGGAAAGCAAGCAAAACTAAGTGCACAAATGAAGAAACATGCAAGAATCAATCCACCGTGCAAGCACAAATAAGGAAAACGAAGCACATGGTAGGAATAGAAGAAATATGCACATACAAGGAAATCTTCATGGAAAATGGAAACTACGTGGAAGAGGAAATATGCCAGAAGGAATATGCGCAAAATATGTCACCTACGCGGAAAAGGAAAACTGTGCAAAAGGAAGATGTTGCAAGTTAAAACACTAGCACAAGTGCAGAAAAACGATGAAAAGTGATAGGACAATCGTGGGTGATGAAGTCAGATTAAGTCGATAGATGCCACACAAGTGAACACATGATGTAATTAAGGTCGTTAGTGCCTCGTGCCAACTCATGATCACCATAGTTGTAGCCTAGGGGGAGGCCGATGGTGGAAGTTAACGGACTTCCTACATGCAATCGACCCTGTGTGGTCTTGTAAAATAGTATAAATAGGAGGGATTTAATAGTTATAGGGTTGGGTAATGGTTGGCTGTTACTTTTAGGTTGGCTTCTTCAGAGGATGGTTAGTGATTATAGCTTTATGTTGGTTGTTTTTTTCCTTAGTTGCTTTTGATAGATTAATAGAGGGAAGATATTTGAGTGGGCGGAGTGAAGCTATGAGATTTGAGTGGTAGAGTAGTTGGAATTCTATAGGATGCAGTTAGATTTAGTGTAGTAGAAGAGAAGATATACTAGAGAGGTGCAGATACTAGAGAGTTCGATCTAGGTCGTGTGTGGATCAATAGATGGTAGCAGTAGCTAGGATAAATAAGGCATAGAGCATGAGAGCAAGAGAGAATCTAAGTAGAAATCTAGATCTAAGATAGTCTGTAGTCAAATGTAGGCTGAAGGCACCATATATTTCTCACGGCAGATGAAAAGCGCCTTGTGGTTTTTCCCAGAAGGGTTTCCACGTGAACTCTCCTGTGTTGTGATGATTGAATGTGTATGGTTGTTTATGTTTATGTTTATGCTTATGTTTATGGCACATGTCCTGTCATGGTTGAATGAATGGTGTACTCTCAATAGAAGTCTGAATGCATGAATAGGTTATTATGTGCTGCTTCTGAGTATTAGTTTATGTTTATGGTGCAATCCTTGTTGCGCGTCTGTATGTTGCGCTTGTCTATTAGATGCTTTTATATTCTGTTATGTTTAAATTACTAAGGCTGAATCTATGTTGTGCCATTAGTAGTTAATAAAAAATATGCACAATGTGCACTACAACTCGGCATAAATGACTCCTTCCTCATGACATGGTCAAGCTCCTTGGTCACACAACAAGGGACTATAATCCCTCGACGAATCATAAAATCATGGATCCAATGGTTACCCATTGAAGAGATATCTCAGGTGAGACTGCACCTATTCTATGGGCATTGCCGACAGGGCTTGCTCTGTCGGGCCAGTATCTTGGGTGTTTGTTGAGTTGACGGGCTGCGCAGAACCTAGCTCAAGCGAGTTAGGAAAAGTGGCCAACAAATGGTTCTGTTGCTGGGACCTTTTATATCAAAATGAGGGAAATGTTGTAGCACTTAACTAATATTGAATTCAAGGATTGGATGGAGTCGAATACATTGATATTCATGCAGAAGGAAAGCGAGGGTTTGTGGCTGAGCCCTGAGAACTGGTTACAATGATATCTATATTCGGATATCCATGTAATTTTCTTCACATAATTTCACATTATATTGCAAGAATGGTTGTCAGAGTTAGAAACCTAGCAGACTAACTTCCAGAGAAGCAGAGTAGCTGAGTGGACCGACTAGTTAATATAAGAAGTAGCACAAGTAAATAAACCTATTTCCAGAGCTATTGATTTTTGGATTGATAGCGTATTAGAAGGATATGTTACTGAGTTCGTTGTTGACGTGATAACCTCATATAGCGAGGTAGAGAGACATTTTTTCCAAGGACCTCGTGGAAGGTACCTTATGTCTATAAACCTATGGATTAAAATGCTCCTTTATGAAAAGGGTATTTTACAACTCAATGACTGAGTCACGCAGTTCGTGAAGGGGATATGCTGTGTAAAATTTAGGAGTAATATGGATGGTAGTAAGAAGAAATGTTCCCATGAAGTTCATAATATGAGTTGGACACTGATATCTTAAGAAACGGAAGGAGGTCCTGTTCAGGAAAGAGGAGGAAGCAGGAGGTCGGAGGGCTTATAGCCTACCTAGGGAAGGTGAATATAGATGTGAGTCACACCTAGACAAAGGGTCCTGCAACAAAGAGGAGGAGTATAGTCTGATTTATGAGAGAGAATAATTTGAAGAGTCTGCAGAGACACTGAGGAAAATATGTGACTATGACATTCCAAGAAGATCCCCTAAAGTGAGACCTAGAAGTTCTTCTCCTGAACCGCTTGTAAACACTAGTAGTCTTAGTGTCGGGATTGGTGTGCAAGGGAGGTTCCAGAACAGTACCGGTTCCTCTATGAGGTGGTGTGGATGGTTCACCTCGTTAACAATGATGAAATCTAAAAAGCACAAATGATTATGACTCTGTAGGTTCATGCTTTGGATTGGTACATGAAGCACTGTGTAGTACCACTGGGGCAGCCACAGAGGAATCTGGAGGATATTCGACGCGCACTGATCTTGAAATTCAGAAAGCCACAATCCGAGTCCCAATGTATAACCGAGATCAAGGAGATTAAGTAGGATTCGGAAGAAACAGTATGGGACTTTGATCAGAGTTTCAATACCTTGATGGCCAAAGTAAGCCTCCATATGTTGGGCGTTCAGCATAAAGAGTGGTTTATTGCTGCGCTATTGCCACACATTAGAGGACCACTCATGCAGCAAAATATTGTGATGCAAATGGAGGAACTGGAATTGGAAATGAAGCTAGAGGATTCCCCTATTGGAGATGGAACTGCAAGAATGATACAGATTCAGTCACAGTTGGCTAATCTGACTATCCAACTCTAGGACATAAAAAGAGGAAAAGAGGTACAAAAGGACCTCTGGTGGACGTGATGCCAGACCAATGGACATACCAAAGAGGACTGTCAGGCTTCCATGAACTACATCTCATCCAGTGTGCCACACCCATTGAGTACCCAATGGATTCCTTGGTGCAACATATGCCAGACAAGAGAACACCGTGACGTAGACTACATGTTCTTGCAGAAGATGGTATGTACCCCATCTAGTCTGTATTGTAAATTTTGCAAATCTGTAAGCCATGATGAAAAAGATTGTAGGTCCTACCAAATTATAAGAGAGAAAATAGTATATGCATATATAATGAATACTAAGGAGCAAATAAATATTGAACAGGAACAAACATAGTTCCAGGCTATGCCTCAGTTCCAGGATGCGCCTCAGTTTCATCCTTCACAGCAGTTTCAGGTTGTGCCTCAGTTCCATCCTGCGCAACAGTTTCATATGGCCGTGCAATTTTATAATACATCCTCGTATAAGCCATATCAATATTATTATATGCAATTGCAATACCTGCCGCAACCACCACAACCTCAGTTGAGGGGGGGTGGCAATTAGATGAGCCTAGAAGGAGGAGGACTTGGCTAAGGAAGAGGGCCATTGGTATGCTACAATTGTGGGGTATAGGGACACTATGATAGATACTTCCCTAATCCTATGAATACTTTCTCATATTTCAAACAAGAGCACAATGTGGAGAAATGTCCACAACTTCTTGCTAGATGGCAATCCCAGATGGTTGGAGCAGCTAACCCAACACCAAATCCTACACCGAATATGAGAAATCCAAACAAGAAAGTGAGTAATTTGAACCACAAGATAATATAGGAGTGTTATTGAGGTTCACAAATCAAATTTGGGTGCAAGATTCAACAAAAACCATCAAATTACAGTTAAATTACACACAATGATAGTTGGAAACAAGAAAATTTTGGACTTTATAACTCTGAAATTGTTATTAACATGTTTATAAATACATCATGAGTGATTTTAATGTCTTTGGAATCCAATTGTGAGCAAAAATCCCAAAATTGCCAAATTGGCATCAAACCCCCCTAGGTGGGTCAATATCATCCAAAATCTCTCCAAATGGCCAAGAATTGCTGAAGTGGCATGGATAATGTGTGATGGGTCAATTATTACACCTTTTAAAGTGTGGGTGTGGAAAAATGGATGGTTTAGACTCTCAATGCAACATTAATTGCACAAAATCAAGCCAAATTTGGGCACAATCCCACTCTAGCGCCCCAAGTCAACTTGCCTGTCCACATTCAATGAATGGAAGTGCACCAGAAATTATGGCTGTGCATATTTGGCTACCTAAATAGGCTGGAGTACCCATGTGGGTCATAGAACCTCAACTTGACATGGCATATGTCCACCTAAGCACCCCAATTCCACCTCATAGTGTATTAGATCTTTAAAAAGCAATAAAATTGACTAATTAGTGTAAAGAAGGTAATAATGATGGATTAATATTATAACAGCCTCCTTTAATCCAACAACTAAGTATGATCACAAAATGATGAAGGCCTTGGCAACAATGGCTCAAGTCACCTCAAGTACATAATCGGAAATTTCAATTTTTATTTGTCCATGTGAAACCGAGGATAGAAGAAAAACCTCATGGGAAAAACCTCCCCTCAAGAATGGACATGGGGCTAGACCTGCAATGATATAACAGAAAATTACCATCCTTCACTCACTCCGATCAAATATCTTAGGTAAGTGAAGGTCTTCTCAGTGAAATCCTTGGTAAAAATGTCGACAGTTGGCTCGGTGGATGGGCTATACTACAGTGAGATCACTCTGTCATGCACTAAGCCCCGAATGTAATGCATGTGAATCTCTATGTACTTTGTCCTCTACCTATATACTGGATCAGTAGATATCTTTATGGCACTCTGATTATCCACCCAAATGTTGGTTGGAGAATCAATTGTGAGACCAAACTCCCAAGGAATTCCTTGCAACCAAGCACACTGAGTTGCAACATTCACTGCTACCTGTATTTGGCCTCTGCTGATGATAATGAGATGGTGTGCTGTTTCTTACTTGACCAGAAAAAAATACCCTCAGAAAACATGAAGACAAAACCTGATGTTGAATTTATGTTAATTGGATCACCAACCCAATCTGAATCAGAAAATCCAGCTAGTTGAAGTGAGGAACCATCTGTGTAGTGCACTCCGAACTTCTTAGTTCCTTAGACATATTGAAGAATTATTTCAGAAGCATTACAATGTAGCTCATGTGTCTGGTGCATGTGTCTTTCTACAACACTCATAGCATAACACAAATCAGGTCTTGTATGAGTGAGGTAGAGCAAGCTTCCCAATAGTTGCCTGTATAGTGTGATATCCACCATTGGGGAATTGCCAAATTCATGCAAATTAATACCAAAAATAAAGGGAGACTTGGCTGCCCTACACTAATCCATATTAAACTTCTTCATCAGGTCTGAAGCATACTGTGGCTGACTCAGCATGATTCCCTTACCATTTTGCTCAATTTATAAGCCCAAAAATTTCCTTAGCAATCCTAGGTCTGTCATAGAAAATTCACTGTGCAAAGAGTTCTTAATTTGGCCAATTGAATTGGTGCAGCAACCTATAATAAGAATATCAACAACAGAAATAACAATGACCTGCAATTTAACATCATTTTTTGCATATACACATTAGGGTCTGATTTGCATCTTATGAAGCCAATTGAAAGCAAGGAAGCATCCATTTTTGCATACCAAGCCTTGGGGGCTTGCTTGAGTCCATACAATTATTTTTTCAGCATGCATACCAATGAAGGGTCCTCTTGTAAACCTTCAGGCTGATGCATATATATATCCTCCTGTATTGCACCATGCAAGAAATCACTCTTTACATCCATGTGGTGAACCTCCCAACACTTACTAGCTGCTAGTGCAAGAACTAGTCAAATTGAGTCCATCTTTGAAACCGGTGCAAAGGTCTCTGTGTAATAAAATCCATGGACCTAATAATATCCCTTAGCCACTAACCTATATTTTTGTTTTATATCAGAACCATCAGCAGCAATTTTGGTCCCGTAGACCCATTTACATTGAACAACTTTCCTCTTGGGAGGAATGGGAACCAATTCTTGTGTATCGTTCTCTTGGAGGGACTGAAGTTTATATTCCATTGATGACTTCCATATTGGGTATGTAAAATCTTTTTGATATGTCTGTGGGTCAGAACTGATCAGCATGTAACAGTTCTCAGTAAGAGAACTATCACTAGCAAATGAAGCCTTACTAGTTTGTGATCTAGTTCTCCTAGGATCTTGAGAATTGCCTGCCAATTCTCTGGCTTCTTGCACAATGTTTTCTTCCCATGTGGGCCTACATGGTGATTCATCTATAGAAATATCATCTTCAACAACATTCATATCATAATTATCAGAAAAAACATAGCATGTGTAATCACTTACATCTTCAAATGGTTGAGGAGAGGAGCAATCCCCCGGTGCAAGTTCAAAGTCTGGAATTGGATCTTCTTCAAATTTGACACTTCTTTCAACAAAAAATTTTCCTATATATGTGTCAAATAGCTTGTACCCTTTGGTGTCTTCACCATATCCAACCATGAGACACTCCTTTATTTGTGGCTGAAAGGCTTTCCTCTTCTCTTAAGGTATTCTTGCCCATGCTTTTCTACCGAATATCCTAAAATTTGAGACATCTGGATTTTCACCAAACCATGCCTCCTAGGGTGTCATCCCTTTCACTAATTTGAGGAAGGATCTATTCTAAATGTGAGAAGCACAGCTGATGGCTTCAGCCCATATCTTGGGATTAATTTCCCTCACTTCTATCATGCAATTTTCCATCTCTTTGAGAGATCTATTCTTTCTCTCTGCCACACCATTTTGCTATGGTGTGTAGAGAGTTGAGTGTTGCATTTAGATGCCACACTCCTCACAAAGTTGTTGTAGATTCTTATTGACATATTCCTTCCCATTATCAGTCCAAAGGACTTTTATCTTCTTCCCACTTTGATTCTCTACTATTTCTTTCCAAACTTTGAGTTGCTCAAACATGTCAGATTTTAATTTCAGAAAATAAACCCAGCAAAATTGAGAGTAGTCATCAATAAATGTAAGCACATACCTAGATCCACCATATGAGGAAGTGGGTAGTGGACCAATCATATCAGAATTCACCAACCCAAGTTGTTGTGTTTCTCTCCTTGCCTTCCCTTTCTCGTAGCTCTACTCAGGATGCTTTCCAATCACACATCCAATACATGCTCCAGTAGATGGCTAAATTTGTGGAATACCTTCCACCATTCCTTCTTTGTGCAATGTTCAGAGATATCTGTAATTCATGTCACCAAACCTCTCATGCAATAGTTTGTAAACTTCATTGGCATGTGATTGAAGTGCTTGATCACTGGAAGTATGGAGGAAATTAGAGAATTTTTACATTCTCTCATCACGATCAGCATACCCAACTGCAACAATTTGGTATGTTGAGATTTCAGAAATATCTACAAAGTCAAGGGTAAATATTACTCTCTTTGGCTCTCCTGTATGGGTCATCTGGTAGACTGACAGCAAATTTTCTGCAAGGTCTAATACATACAGTACATCATTGAAGAACCCATGGTCTAAATCAATTCTCCCAATCCCTTTGGTTAGGAGTTCAGAATCATCTCCCATTTGAACTGCTGGGCCAGCATTCGAACTCATGGAGGAGAAGAATTCTCTCATGGATACCATATGCCTGGAAGCACCTGAATCAATAATAAAGGATGAGGAATTAGAAGTACCTACCACTAATGCATGACATTTCTCCTTTCCTTCACTTGAACTGGAGTTTCCATCTCTCTTCCTAGCACTATCAGGAACTGGAATGTTGTTCTTCTCCAACAGTTGTTCCATGATGTCTATGGTTTTCTTCATGCATGAGATTTCTAGATGCCATCCCTTGTGGCAATAAGATAATTTTTCCTTCTCTTTCCCTTTCTTCTCCTTTTCCTTGGGTGGATTCGTAGCTCCCTCAATAGATTTGGGTTTTTCTGATTTCTTCTTTTTCGACAACTTCAAATTCTTTGACTTGGGTTTGCCCTTTGCTGAATTCGAAACCCCCACTGGTAGTGCTTGATATTTGGTCTTGATGGAAACCATTTGAACCAATTTATCCTGCTCTTGAGTGAGTGACTCCATGAAACTTGCTAGACTTGGCATTTTCCAGTTTTGAAGGGTGAGTTTGCCTGAGTGAAATGTGCTCAAAAAGACTGAGAACTCTGGCCCCAACTTTGAAAGTATAGAGAAGATCAGTTGATGTAATTGTAACTCTGGAATGTATTCATCCATATTTCTTATGTATTGTAACCCGATGTTTATTCCGGGAATTTTCTATAATGAGAAAGTCATGTCAAGTCATTGTTGGTAACCCTCCTATTGGTCAATGGTTAAAGTCCCCACAGTTATGGGGCCCTTGGGTTATTATACTATTGAATTCGACCCTAGGTGAGTCATTGTAAGTTGGAGAAATAGTCCCCACCATTGTGTTAAGGATAAAACTCATTGCTGGTCGGAGGAGGCAAAGTCCCCACAAGTTGTGGGGCACTAGGGTTATTAGACACTCCTAGAGATGTTGGCTCTAGTAAGTAATTGTTAAGTGAGGCCGACATGATGGAGTGGGTTCCAAGTGAATGGAAGAATATAAATAGAGAGTGAGTCTCTCTATTTAGGACACACACACTCACTCATTGAGGCGCATGAGTGAGAGAGGAGAAGTTCTCTCAGTGTGAGAGAGAGAGATTGCTGATGTCTAGAGATCATCTTACTATTTTGGGGTTTTACCTTTGGTGTTAATTCTATCTCTGAGGAAGTTGCGGGGTTTTATCCTTTATGGTTTCCCAGAGGAAAATTATTTGTGTCTCTTGTCTCTTGTGTTGTGCTTGTGTTTTATTGCTATGCATGTTATTCTCTCAGTTAAATATCCTTATATCATAATGGTAGCTTATAAGTTGAAAAACTAACATGGTATCATAGCTAACCTAAGAATAAGACACTATGCAGCAGAAAAATCTATGGATTCTTACTTTTTGGGTCTCTCTCCACAATCCATCAGAAAAAGTATGCTAGGCTGACTCTCCATTGAAGGGCGCATCTTTCTGTTGAAGCGGAATTCGATTCCGGGCATTTTCAGTTTTTGATGCGGAAATTAGGGATTTCTATAGAAGAGGAATTTTTGAGTGAGCCCAGAATAGGATTGTTATCTTCATCAAAATCGAATTTTAGAGACCTAGATCAAGAAATTTGGTTGGGTGAAACTCCGGGAAAGTCAAACCCTAGTTTGACCCCGAGCTAGAAAAACCCTAAATACTAAAACTGCTAAGTTTTGGTAAATTGGCTATATCCTGAGATTGGCAATGGATCGGGAGCTGAAAATTGCAAGGGTCAAACATATAATATTGATGCACACTGTTTCCAAAATTCAGCCTCAGATTCACTATATTCTAGGTGATTCAATGCCTCCAATTTAGGGTTCAAGCCTCTTCCAGAATTCATCCCTAAACAGGACACCTGGGGAGAATTACTATAGCTTGGGATAATAAGGTCCAAATGAAATTCCTAAAGCTGTTATATAAAGGTAACTGAATTTAATTTTTTTGGTACAAAGTGCATACCTAGAAGATGCAACAGTGACACGTGGTGGTCCATACAACTTTGCTATTCTGAATAGTCCTGTAACAGGTCACCTTGGGAAAAGGATCATAAATCCCAATCGGTGAAACCGATTATGATGAAATATATACTGTTGGACCAAGAACATGCGAGGTTAACTCAGTGAGAAATTTCAAACACATAGGAGTAGTAATTTCATAGATATCACAGAAGCAATGACAGGCATTTCTGCAGAAGAAATTGGAAAACTAGGGCTTCCTGTTTCGAGAGATTTCCTCCACCATTTTCAGAAAAGGAGTAAACTGGAAAGCTCCATTTAAAGAGATATATATTCCTATACAATCATATCTAGAAGATTCCAAGTTTTGAAAATTAGGGTTTCTGTGACAAACCCTAGATCAGCCAGCTCCAGAACCAGAACGGACACCTCAAATCGGTAAGATCTAATCCTTTGCTATTTTCATTTGAGGTTCTCATTTGAAAGTTATATATCACATCAGCTTGATGATAAGCTTCGTGAAGTTGAAAAATTCCAAGCCTGGAAGTATATGATCTCTCTGAAGAAAATGGATTGGACACCTACATGAGTATAGAGGTTCCAATTCCAGAGGGAGATGAGGCTAGAAGCCTTACACAAGAAGAACTTGGTCAAGGACAAGAAGATCATTGCTGATTCAGTCACGAATCAACTTGTACTACAAGTGCCTTCCTTAAAGACACCGAAGATGTTTGATTCCTTGAGCAAGATATTTGAAGGGAAGAACGGAAATTGGAATATGACCTTATGAAACCAGTTGAAGAATGTGAAGATCCAGAATGCAGAGACCATGCAGTCATACTTTACAAGGGTATCTCAAATCAAAGAACAACTTGTAGCGGTAAAAGAAGAAGTCAAGAATGCAGTAGTGGTGATGTCCACCTTGAATGGCCTCCCAGGATCATGGGATTCATTCATTCGAGGAATGTGTGCCAAAAGGAAGTGATTACTTTCAGCAAACTATGGGAAGAAAAAGAAGCTCAACTCATAAGAAGAGAAGAGAAGATGGGAGCAATTGAAGAACAAGCTCTCACCATCGAAAGAAGAACCCTCAAGCGATGAGGAATATGAAGGACTCGATTCTTGAAGAACCTCTTATCCATATTGAGAGCTTGGATAAGAAATGATGAAGTCATGAGTGAAGAAGATGATGAAGCGGAAGGATCAAGAAGGAGCCTACACACGAAACAAATAAAGATAAGTATTCAATTGTCATTTCATGATATTGTTCTTGTTATGCATTTGTTTATATTCAGTTGATGTATTATGCATGATAGAATGTTTGCATTAACGACAGTATACTACTAATATGCATGTGATGGGTAAGTAGCTCATGGTGCTATACAACTCTCCATTGCTACTTATCTAGAATGAAACCTATTTGCTGACATATTGGATTAGTGCACAATATCAATGTTGTCCTGGTAGAGATGGAAGGCATCTAGAAAGTTTCAGTGAGATATGGATGAGTGTTGTATTGGCTAAAGTAGTTGCATGATCATATATTTATGCATAAGAACTTGCCAGTATGAATATTCCTTATGAAATTTTTCTAACCATACAAATGCATTTGACTTGTAGGAAAGATCACGTACATAATCTCCTACAAGCAAAGAAGAATGAGACGTGTTCCAGAGAACAAGTGACGACAGTTCAAAGATGAAAAATAATATGACGAATACAGGGACATCATTGGTGCAGAATCTTCCAAGAAGAAAGGGAAGATCAGTTCAAGAAGAATGATGTCTAGGATGCAGTATCGATACATGAACGGAAGTTTGTAGTTCCATCATGCAGTAAATGGAAAGATCACGGGATACAAGGCAATATTCGAAGAGACATTTGCAGCCAGTGGGATTTGAGACACATGACAGGCAAAATCATGTGTGCACATGAAAGAGGACCTTGTACAAGCTCAGAAGACACCCATGGGATAACACATACATAAGGAGCTTGATGAAGATCTAAACCTTTGCTACAAGGTTGATAGAGGATGACAAGCTCACAGATGGGTGCGAGATGAACTTTTGAAAAAGTTCAAGATAGGGGATCTTGATATCTAGTGATCCTAGATTGATACATAGAATATTAGTAGCATAGGAAGCTACTTGTCACTCCGGTACAGAATTTTTCAGTGCATAGAGTATGGAAGATAGAGGGATTATGATGCTTCAGAGGGAGTGACTGCAGAAGATCTTTTGTTTCGACATGGTACAACAGGATGGATAGATTACTTATGACTCTAGGCTTTACTAAGAGTAAAGTGGATTCCAACATTTGCCTCAAGGTTGAAGGCAAAAGACCAGTGATGCTCCTATTATGTGTCGATGCACTATTTTCTAGGCATGGAGGTGTGGAAAAGGTAAGTATGCAGTATAGATCCTGAATAGGTTCAGGATGATGGACTGCATGACCACACCTATGGCATCGAACCTAAAGTTGTTAAGTGATGCTTCATCAAAGACGGTTGATGCTACGATGTATCGTCAGATGATTGGGTCCTTGATGTATTTGATGAACACGAGACCAGACATTTGCTTTGCTGTGAACACCTTGCGCCAGTTCTTGATAGATCTCAGACATGTTCACTTGATTTCTACAAAGCATATTCTGAGGTACCTGAAGGGTACAATTGATTATGGGCTCAAGAACGATACGAATCAAAAGATTAACCTGGAGGGTTATGTTGATTCAGATTGGGCAGGCAGTGCCATCGATAGGAAGAACACTTCAGGGTGTTGCTTCAATATGGGATCAGGTGTGATCTCTTGGTTTAGCAGGAAGAAATCCTATGTGGCACTGAGTACAACTGAAGCAGAGTATGTCATAGCTTGTTCAGCTAGTTGTGAGGCAGCATGGCTACGAAAGCTAATGTTGGATTTATTTGATCTCCAGATGGATGCTACTTGTATACATTGTGACAACCAGAGTTGCGTGAAGTTGTCAAAGAATCTAGTGTTCCATGAGAATTCGAAGCATATCGAGATCAAGTATCACTATATCAGGGATATGGTGCAGAGGGGAGCAGTGAAGCTCCAGTTTGTTGTGATAGAGGAACATATAGCTGATGTATTGATGAAGCCATTGGCTAGGCTGAAGTTTGAGTACTTCAGGGAGAACCTTGGTGTTCTCTAGATCAAGGTTTCCTCCAAGGGAAAGTGATGAGACCCATAGCCATTCTGACATGGTGAGAGGATTGGTTCCTTCCATGGTCAGATGTAAGGGCTAGGCCATTATGTCATGATGAGAGGATTGGTTCCTTCCATGTCAGATATGAGTGCTGAGATCCATAGCCATTCTGATGAGTAGGTCAGATATAAGGGCTGAGTCATTCTGTCATGGTGAGAGGATTGGTTCCTTCCATGTTAGATGTGAGTGCTTTCCATTCTGTCGAGTAGGACAGATGTAAGGGCAACTGCCATTCTGGGAGTGGAGGAACCTGGTCAGTTACCAGAAAAACTCAGTCTAGGACTGAGAAGCCATTCTGATGTGATAGAGGGATGTGTTCCCACTTGATCAAATGTAAGGGCTGAACCATTATGTCATGGCTAAAGGATTAAGTTCCTCCCATGTCAGATGTGAGTGTTGGCCATTCCGACGAGCAGGTCAGATGTAAGGGCAACTACTATTCTTGAGGAGAGTGGAGGCACTTGGTCAGTTACCAGGTAGCTCAGTCGAGGACTGGGGGCCATTCTAATATGACTATAGGATTGGTTCCTACAAGATCATATATGAGTGCAAGCCCTTCCATCATTGTGAGCGGGATGTGTTCCTGCCTGGATGGATGTAAGTGCAGATCCTTTTCATCATTGTGAGAAGGATGTGTTCCCACCTAGATGAATGTCTTTCATCGTTGTGAGCAGGATGTGTTCCCTCCTAGATGAGAGTCTTCAATCGTTGTGAGCAGGATGTGTTCTGGCCTGGGTGGAAGAACAGAGATCTTCCATCATTATGAGCAGGATGTGGTTCCGGCCTAGATGAAAGTGCGGAAATATTCCATCATTGTGAGCAGGATGTGGTTCTGGCCTAGATGGAAGTGCAGGACTCTTCCATCATTGTGAGGAGGATGTGGTTCCAACCTGGGTGGAAGAACAGAGATCTTCCATCATTGTGGTAGGATTTGGTTCCAACCTGGATGGATGTGAGTACTGTGCCTTTATGATGAGTAGGTTAGATATAAGTGCTGAAGAAGACCTACATGGAGGCTAGGCCTATAAGCAGCATGAAAAAGGGATGGATTTGTAGAACTTCCTGTGACGAGAAGAATCATGAGATAGCACCCGTGATGATCCAGATTGAGTGATGATGATCCAGCAGTGATGATCCAGATTCAGTGATGATGTCCAGTAATGATCCAGATCAAGTGATGATCCAGATCTAGTGACAATGTCCAGTGATGATCCAAATCGAGTGATGATCCAGATCTAGTGACGATGTCTAGTGATGATCCAGATCCCGTGACAATGTCCAGTGATGATCCAGATCGAGTGATGATCCAGATCTAGTGATGATGATCCAGATTGAGTGATGATCTAGATCTGGTGATGATGATCTAGATTGAGTGATGATACAGATCCAGATGAAAATGACTTGAAGATGAAGATGACTTGAATATGATGAGTACTTGACGATGACCCGGATGATATAGAGAAGAAGACTTTTTCTAATAAATTGTGTCGAGAGAATACCTTCCCAGTTAAGAGGGAGTGTTGATGTAATTGTAACTTCGAAATGTATTCATCCGTATTTCTTGTGTATTGTAACCCAATTTTTATTCTGGGATGTATTTGTGATGTACTTGAGTCATGTCATACCCCGATGTTTATTCTGGGAAGTTTCTATAATGAGAAATTCATGTCAAGTCATTGTGAGTAACCCTCCTATTGGTCAAGGGTTAAAGTCCCCACAGTTATGGGGCCCTTGGGTTATTAGACTATTGAAGTCAACCCTAGGTGAGTCATTGTAATTCAGTTCAATATTCCCCACCATTGTGTTAAGGATAAACCTCCTTGTTGCTCGGAGGAGGCAGAGTCCCCACAAGTTGTGGGGCACCAGGGTTATTAGACACTCCTAGAGATGTCGGCTCTAGTAAGTAATTGTTAAGTGAGGACGACATGATGGAGTGGGTTCCAAGTGAACAGAAGAATATAAATAGAGAGTGAGTCTCTCTATTTAGGACACACACACTCACTCATTGAGGCACATGAGTGAGAGAGGAGAAGCTCTCTCAGTGTGAGAGAGAGAGACTGTTGCTGTCGGGAGATCATCTTACTGTTTTGGGGTTTTACCTTTGGTGCTGATTCTATCTCTGAGGAATTTGCGGGGTTTTCTTATTTATGGTTTCCCTAAGGAAAATTCTTTGTGTCTCTTGTCTCTTGTGTTGTGCTTGTGTTTTATTGTTGTGCATGTTATTCTCTCAGTTAAAGATCCTTAGATCATAGTGGTAGCTTATAAGTTGAAAAACTAACACCTTCTTCTCAATCCTACATTGTTTTAACTGCAATACAAGTGATTTTAACTTGGTGAAGAAGTCTTGGATTGTGTCATAGAGCACTAGGCTCAAGCTTATCATCTCATTCTCAAGCTAGTGACCACGTAGCTCATCAGTTTTTCCAAATAGAGACTCAATTTTATCCCAAACCTCCTTTGGTGATGTCAAACTATCAAGATGGAAAAAAAATCTCTTGAGATGCTCAGACATAGAAAACCATATGCTTCATCCAATTTGTTAAAAAAATTGGCTTTTTCCACAGCAGAATTTGGTTCCACTTCAGTGCCCATAGTAACTCTTAAAAGCCCCTTGGCTCTCAATTGAATCACCATTTCTAACTTCCATTAAAACAAGTTAAAATGTGTTAGCATGATGTGGGTAGACTCCATTAATGCCTGTGTTGATGGTGGTGAAATTGATAAATGTATTACACTCAGCAATTCGATTTTATCTGGAATTCACTAACAAAGCAGCTCAAATCCACTAAGAATTTATTTTGCAACTCAAAAATATCCAACCAGCTCTGATACCATGTGATAAATTAGAACTAGAAATTGAGTGATTTGAACCATAGGAGAATCTAGGAGCATTGGGGAGGTTCACAAATCAAATTTGGGTGCAATATTCAGCAAAATCCATCAAATTACAGTTAAATTACACAATGATAGTTGGAAACAAGATAATTTTGGACTGTCTAACTCTAAAATTGTTATTAACAGGTTTATAAATACAAAATAAGTGATTCTAATGGATTTGGAAGCTAATTGTGAGCAAAAATCCCAAAATTGCCAAATTGGCATCAAACCCCCCTAGGTGGGCTAATCTCGTCCCAAATCTCTCTAAATGGCCATGAATTGCTGAAGTGGAATGAATTATGTGTTTTGGGTCAATTATTACACCTTGGACAGCATGGGTGTGGAAAACAGGATGGTTTAGACTCTCATTCCAACATTAATTGCACCAAATCAAGCCAAATTTGGGCAAAATCCTAATCTAGTGCCCTAAGTCAACTTGTCTGTCCACATTCAATGAATGGGAGCACACCAAAAATTATGGCTATGCATATATGTCTGGATGACTAGGTTGGAGTACCCATGTGGGTCATAGAACCTCAACTTTACATGGCATATGTCCACCTAACCACCCCTAGTCCACCTCGTAGTGTATTAAAGCTTAAAAAAGAAATAAAATTGACTAATTAGTGTAAATAAGGTACTAATGATGGATTAATTTTCTAACACAAAATTCTAATGCCAACATACAGATGATAGTCGCAGAACCCTGAGAACCAAATGTAGCGATGATAACAAGGGGAGGTGTTGCGACGTGTGCAGATCAAGCTATGCAAATAGAGCCTGCGACACAAGAACAACCATAGGTACATACCACCACGTAAAAAAAAGAACCACTTGATGTTCAAGAGCAGAAGCGCATATTCATGGATCTACTCCTAAAGTTCATAGGAACGGAACAACCATCTACCTCAGTCCAAGTGAAAGATATGCCTGAGATATTCCAAAAGATATTCGAACAACAAACTGCAATCAAGACTGCAGATAAGGTTAGTAGACTCAAACCATTCCTGTCAAGTTGTTTGGCACTAATCTAGGATAAGGATGCACTTTCATATTTGGAAGCACATATAGAAACACTTTTGGATGAATACCCGCCAGCAAAGAAGGTTCACAGTGTCAAAACAAAGTTCAAAACGAGAGGCGAACTCAGGATGTCCATGCAAATTGTTTATTATGACATGGATTATATCATCCTCATCCTAGGATCTGACGTTAACATCCTAATGCACTAGATGTGGGAAATAATGGGAAAGTCACCCCTAGAATGGTCCCCAATTCAATTGAGGCTTGTTAATCAAGCAAAGGTCCTCGCCATTGGTATATTGAGTCAGGTCCAAGTGGATATTGAAGTATTGTGCACTTTTGTGGACTTCGGGGTCATCAATATAGTAGATGATACTAACCCATATCCCGTGCTGCTAGGGATCAATTGAGCGATGGGAAATCAAACCATTATAAATTTTAAAAGAAGGATCCTATCATTTGAAGATGATGAGATGAGGGTAGTTGCACCCCTCGATCCACTGGAAGGGAAAATATACATTGAACAGTTGTTCTTTGAAGGGCAAGGTGATCACCTTGATAACATCCATAATTCCACTTCCCTTAAGGAGGATTACATTAATCCTAATGCAGATGGTAACCTGAGCTGGATATGCATGAGTTCATGTACATCAGACTCAAGAGAGGCCCTCGAGAACTGGCAAAGCCGATTACATGAAGTATCTATGAGGAGATGTGCGAGGATAACTAATTCTGTTCGACGAGTGGAAATTGAGTCGCGACCACTACCTACATATGAAGGACTACCTAACTTGGCAGCGTTCTTGACTGAGTTTGAATATTTAGTAATAGAGCCGCAACAACTATCTGCACTCGAATTTGCGCTAAAAGATACACTCGCACGATGGTGGGGTACACACAAATTATTGATAACTCAATGGTCACAGTGCAGACGACTACTCGAAGTAAGGTTCATATACGAGGTAACAACTATGACACAAAGGTATACAGGGTTATCAGACCCCGTTGAACACTTGGACCAGTGTTTTATAGCATTCTCAAAATACCCGCACTAGGAGTGGGTTCACCATTTTATCCACACTCTCAGAATGGCACCCAGAGGCTGGTACATGTTTATGGAGATGCACCAAGAAACAAGAGAATGAGAAAAAATTGCATAGAATTTCACATACACATTCCAGTTCATAGACGAGCAACCAATAGCTGACTGTGATAAGTGTCAAAGAATAGGGAAACCATCACAACGTGATGAAATGCCACTTGCACCACAAATTACACTGCAAGCCTTTGACAAATGGGCAGTGTATTTTGTCGGACCTATTAGTCCACCAAGGAAATGGACTAGTGCACATTACATTATAACTACTACAGATTACCTGACAAGATGGGAGAAAGAAACACCTGTGAAATACTGCACCACCGCAACTGCTGTGGAGTTTCTTTTTGAAAATGTAGTGACCAGGTTTGGTTTCCCAAAGATCCTCATCAGTGACCAAGGTATGCATTTTGCATCTTGCACGGTACTTGCACTAGGTTTTCTTGGAATAGTATTAGTCATATTTTCATATAGGAATGACTGCATTTTTCATTTGAAACAGTGCATTTGCATTGATTGTTAGGTTTTTATTTTACTTCTTGTTGTGTCATAAACCATTGGTTGCACAATCATTTACCCTTTTCAGTAATAAGCCAATTAAAATCAGCGCATAATAAAATGAATTACACTCTTTTATTTTATAGGGTGCACCAACAAGATTAGGTTTTAGGGTCTTGGAATAGTTCATTGTGAGTAAATTCTCCAAGACCACTAAACAACAACATGTATGTGTCTGTCCAGGTGAGAGTGTAAAATTCCTTGGTATAATTAGTGTTTCTCAGGATCCTCCCCTTACAAGGGAGTTAAGCACAAGGCACTGTGAGCGGTTATTGATTGGGATGACCCCTAGTCATAACTGAGTAGCACTGTAGATATTTCCATGATTTTATTCATATTTGAGGGCTCTTTCAAGAGTTTTGGGCTTTGCTACCCTGCCCATATGGTCAATCCCGCATGTGACTATCTTCCTGAGCATTGATTATATTGATGTGACCTTAGTTTCCTAACCTAGGCTATTAAGGGGGTACTTCGTAGAGGTTATTCTGCAGGTGTCCCGGCCAAGTTAGGGTCGGACAACACAGTCGCTATATGTGTTGAATCTAAGGGACACAATAATTGGTTACAATCCTTCTCTTGTTGTGTATGGGAGTCTCAAGCCTCTCCTAGGTGAGACATACCTGCTTCATTCAGGAGCTCACATATCCTTCCCTTTCCTTGCTTGTGATTTGGATTTACATTATATAGGTGTATGTTCTGTGCATGCTAGTTTGCCTAGGTTTTGCGTAATTAGATAGCGTCTTTTTCATTTTTTGAGTCATTATGGATTTGGGTGCGACACTTCGCTGTTCTCAAAGTTTAGAAGGACTTTCACCTTCCACATCTCCTCTTCGTTTGGGAGAGAGAAATAGACTGTCCGAGTGGACTACTTATCACATAGATTCACACACAATGGGAGATCACGGGGATGAGATTCCTGAGATTTCCTCTCCAACTAAAGAGGTTGGGGAGGAATATCCTATTCTTGTATATGATCCTTCACCTGATACACCTTCACATTCTGATTATGATCCCTCATTCACAAGTCCCTAGTATTGGTTGCCGGGTGACGAGACTCACCATGAACCCACAAGCACTAGTCATGTTAGTTATGGCATGTTTGATATCCCTGCACATGATCCAGCACATAATACCGAGTCAGAAATCAAACCTAGCACTACACCTGGGGGTATTCCCATTCCTTTCCGTGCGAAGAGATTTGGGAGCACTAGTCACATTGCACCTTCCATCCCAGCGGTGGAAGCTACCTCACATGTTTGTCCTAGGCCTAATGCTAGTACTCATATGCAGATACCGGAACTGAGATGAGTGACCATAGGGAATACCACTTATATCCCTTCACATGTCCCTTCATCCTCTATTCCTACTCCTTCAAACTCATTCCTGACAACCCTTCCTCCCCACATTCAAGTGGTCCTTCAGGTCGAAATGTTGCTACTAGTCATGTTCGTACTATGACTACTCGTACAGTAGTTTCTCAGGGTCAAGCATCTCCTGTTGTTTCAGGAGGTCATATTCCTATTTCTGGATCATCTTACGGTCCATCGCATGGCATTCCCCATATCCTTACTTATGGAACTTCTCATGGGGTATCCCATGGGACATCTTATGGAACTTCTCATGCACTATATTATGGACCACAGTATGGATAGAGTTATCAACCTTATGGGTATGGGTATCAACAACCCACTTACTCCTCTAATTATGGCTTTGTAGCACCACCTAATCAAGGTTCACCACATCATAATGCTTCCATACAGCCCTATGCGGGTCAAACAGGAGGAGGGTATTATGGCCAAGGCCATGGTATTTACAGTAGTTAGCCTTATATGTACCAAAACTATCAGGGAGCGTGGCATAGACCAGCTCAACCTAGGCTCCCTTTCCTCACAACATTAAATTTACTAGACTTATCAAGACTAATGAATGATCCGGTATCTTATGACCCGGATTGGCCGGCTGTCCCTACCAAGATTCCCTCGGACATTCCCAAATTCAAGGGAAAAACAAGAGAAGATCCTAGTGAACATGTCACTACCTTTTACCTTTGGTGCTCTTCCAACTATTTACATGATGATTCTATCTGTTTGAATCTATTTCAACGCACCCTCATAGGGCCTGCAGCGAAATGGTACATAGAGTTACCAAAGCGGGCATTCATTTTATTTGATGACCTTGCTATGACTTTCCTCAACCACTTCCAACTACCAGTGCATTATGACATTGGTATAGAACTCTTGTCGACATTTTGGCAGGACAAAGCCACACATATCTTGGACCATATCCAAGAGTGGCATAGACAGAAGAGGTTGATTAAAGCTTTCATATCATCAGAGTTTCTCCTTGAGTGTTTCCTTAAATCGTTGCTACCTTATATCGCGAAGGATGTTTCCACATCCAGAGTCCAGAACAAGGAACAAGCAATTTTTAGGGAATAGGAATTGGATTTGATTTATGCTCAATCTAGGATATTATACGAGATCATACCTAACACTCTGCGTTCTAGTTTCGATCCTAAGATCAAACGTGGACCACATGCCGATGGAATTGTGGGATGTACAAGTGCCAAACATATGGACTCGGTTACGAAACAAGTGAGTCAATTGTATATTAACCAATCCCCATCGGGACAAGCTATGGCTTCATCTAAACCCACCCAAACGATGAATGTACTTTCCATGCAATCGTCGGACCAGAAGGGCAACCAGCAACCTGTAAGGAATAGGAAAAAGGGTAAAAACAATCGTAAGGGTGGGAACAGGAATGAAAATGCCAATTTTAATGACAAGAACAAACCTAATGCTATGGGGGACAAGTTGTCTAAATGTAAGGTTAATTTTCCTTGCAAGTTGTGTAAGGATGACCACCTCACTCATTTGTGCCCTCATATGGAATATGGCTCGAGGTTCATAGCATAGGGCCTAGTTCTACTGGCCAATCATTTACCCCATAATCAAAATATGAACTTGAGTATCCATGATCCTCATTCTGCATCAGGTGGAGATTAGGATCCACCGAAAGCCAGTACTGGTCATAGTTGCATCAATCTGGCGCATGCTACTAAGGTTGTGACTCATGCGAAAGACTATGGTTCATCGCAACCAAACCTGGGGAAAGAACCTCCTCCTACCAAGAGTTCTTTGCATATTGAAAATCCTATGGATAAACCTGAGAGTGTACCTTGCATTCTTAAGGAAGTATTGAAGTGTTTGAGGCACAATCCTAATGCCCAAGCCACCCAGAACTATTCTGTTGTTGAGGATTTGGGCCACATTCGTGCGATGTCTGTGCTTGAAGTTCTTTGGAATTGTCCGTTGCAAAGGAAAGCTTTGCTTTCTGCTCTTGGGGTGCATGATGATAAATCTTCTTCTTTCATCAAATTTGAAACCATGGGACTACAGCGTCACTTTCCTTACTACATGTCTCTCTTGATTCATGTGGAATGTCTTAACATGACCGTCAAATGCACTGTGATTGACGAAGGCACTGCTGCTTCCGTGATTTCTTTGTCATGTTGGAAGGGTTTGGGTTCTCCCAAGTTGTATAAATATGCTACAATGTTGACTGCCTTTGATGGTATATCATTTCACCTGCACGGAATTCTTTCTTCTCTTACAGTCCATTTGGGAGGGAAGATCGTCGCGATCGAGGTCAAGGCGGTTGATCCGCCCCTTGACTACAATATTTTACTGGGTCAGAATTGGATGTATAGTATGCAAGCCATAGCCTCTTCTCTATTTTGAGTTGTATGCTTTCCATTTAATGGGAAGATTGTTATGATTGATCAAACATCATTCAAAAATATAAGTGTTAGTGCATCGTTCACTCTCAGCCGGCAACTGGGAGTGTGGGTGTAGGTATGTATCCATCCCTTATGGGGACATTTAGTTGTCCTGCACCTGTCCTTATGATTGGATCTAGTTTTGGTGGGGATTCATCTTCATTGAATTCGTTGTCTTTTCGCACTTCCCATATGGAATATCCTTGGATTCTTCCTACACCAAGTCTTTCGAATGGACCTATCGAAATGGATGTGTCATTTCTTGCAACTATGATTGCATACCAAGAAAATATTGATTGTGTTGTAGAGCCTAGTCCTTCCTCTTCACGGACAGAGGGGGAGGACCCATATGTAGTGCCTGCATGGGCAGTTGAGTCCTGTCATGCACATGACTTCCTTGATAGTGTTTTCTCGTTAGATGAAGCTATTATTGAGGCTATGTCTAGAGTTGAGCCACCTTGGGAAGAGTTACATAATAGATCTTATTTTCTTCTCGAGCTTGATCGTTTGGAGCATGAGGACTTTAGGGAGATTCTTAGCAAGAATATTGGTAGTCCCGTGGTTCCATTAAGCTCTCCTAGTCATATGGATGATGGGAACATGGAGAATATATCACCTATGATTCCTATCAATATCTCTCGCGATCCTGGCAAGATTGAGAATGTCTATATTAGGGCAGAATGTTCCCATGCTGAGGTTCTAGAGTATACTAAGTTGTTCAAATAATTTTGTGATGTCTTTGCTTGGCCATACAAGGAAATGCCAGGTATCGACCCTCACATTGTTGAACATGAAATTAAAACTTATCCCAATGACAAACCGGTTTGACAACGTTTGCATGTGGTGAATCCTAGAAAAGCACCTGCGATTAAGGATGAGATAGAAAAGCTGTTGAAAGCCGGATTTATCTATCATGTTCCCTTAACGGAGTGGATTTCAAACCCCTTTTCAGTTGATAAGAAACAGGGAGCGATCCGTATATGTACTAATTTCTGCAATTTAAATCATGCATGTCCTAAGGATAATTTCCCCACACCATTTACTGACCAGATTTTGGATGAGTGTGTGGGAAGCGAGGTATTTTCCTTCATGGATGGATTTTTCAGATATAAATAGATTCAAATTAAACCTGAGGATCAACACAGAACTGCATTTATTTGTCCTTGGGGTACATTTGCATATCGAAAGATGCCTTTCAGTCTTAAAAACTCCGGAGCCACATTTCAGCAGGCTATGACCTTGATTTTTCACGATCTCAAATCGATTATTAAAGTATTTTTGGATGACCTAGCTGCTCACTCTCGGTTGAGAGTGTGTCATTCCTACCATTTGAGATTACTATTCGAAAGGTGCAGCCACTACCAAGTTAGGTTAAATCCTCATAAGTGCATCTTTTGTGTGAATTCAGGTCACTTGCTAGGATTCATTATTTCCAAGAAGGGTATAAGAGTCGATCTCTTAAAGGTTGAGGCAATACTTCAATTGTCTCCCATGAGAAATATTAGACATCTTCAATTTTTGCAAGGCATGGAAAACTTCTTACGAAGATTCATGGTTAATTTTGCCAGTTTGACTAAAGGCTTTATGCATATTTTGAAGAAGGACACTACCTTTTGGTGGGATGAGCAAGCCCAGGAGTCCTTTGTTTCTCTTAAGCGAGCCTTAGCATGGGCCCTCATGCTTAGTCCACCCGACCATAGCCATGAATTTTTTATTTAAGTGGTTGCATCCATGGAGACGATTGGTATGGTTTTGGTTCAGGAGGATGAGGAGCTCCATGAGCATGTCATATACTATTTGAACTGGAATCTTATAGATGTGGAAATCCATTATTCCCATGTGGAGAAACTTGCCTTAGCTACCATTCATGCAGTTCATAGATTGAGGCACTACATTCTTCTTCACTAGACCTTGGTGGTAGCGCATGTCAATCCATTTCAGTTCATCCTCACTAGAAGGATGATTGAGGGAAAGTATAATAAATGGATTGTTATTTTGCAAGAATTTGATCTCAAATTTGTTTCGGCGAAATCGAAGAAATCATTAATTTTTGCGGAGCTCATTTATGATTTCCCAAGTGAGGAGGAGGAGGAATTTTATGAAGATACATTTGTCGATGAGCATATATTTCTTATCTCCACTTTGGATCCATGGTATGGGGATATTATTGTATAGTTACAAACATTAAAGGTACCTACTCACCTCTCATGGGATGAGCGATGACAATTGCGTCACGTATCTAAGAACTACCTTAAAGTGGATAACACTTTGTACCACCATGGGGTAGATTCCATTTTACGTCATTGTTTAACCCATGAGGCTGAGGTTGTGCTAAATGATTGCCATGGAGGGGTGTGTGGTGGTCATTTATCTGAGATTTCTACATCCCAAAAAATATTGAGAGGGTCATATTTTTGGCCATCGATATTTAAAGATTGTGTTAATGCAGTCAAGAAGTGTCACCCTTGCCAAGTGTTTGCACGCAATATGCGCTCACATCCTGCCCCGTTACATCTCATTATCACCATCAGTCCCTTCACCAAGTGGGGGCTTGACTTCATGGATTCCAACCCAGCTTCAACTGGGGGGAATCATCATATTATAGTGACCATTGATTATTTCATGAAATGGGCTAAGGTTATGCACACGATTAAATTCGACAGTGAGATGGCCGCGCATTTCATATTCAACCAGATTATTACTCGATTCGGTATTCCGAAAAATCTTGTCACTGACCATGGTAGGCACTTTCAGAATCGAATGATGGAAGAGTTTGCCTCAAAGCTAGGGTGTAAGTAGGAGCACTCCTCTTCTTATTACCCTCAGGCGAATGGACAGGTTGAAGCAGTGAGCAAATCACTTAAGTCCATTCTCCAATGAACCATCGCACAAAGCAAAATGAATTGGCATATCATGTTATATCCTGCTTTGTGTGCATATAGGACCGTGGTTAATACTGCCACTAGTTTTTCTCTCTATCAGCTCATACATGGGGTGGAGTTTGTCTTTCCAGTTGAATGCAAAATCCTTTCATTGAAACTATCTATAGAGATTTTACCAGACACTTCTGCATTGGAGGAATGTTTGGTCCAATTAGAGCAACGTCGAGATGCTTTAGTGGCTCTAGAGGTGAATAAACGTCGCGTTAAGGTCCAGTATGATAAGTTTGTCCATCCAAGGAGGTTTAGTGAAGGAAATTTGGTCCTTTTATGGGATCAAGCTAAATAACCCTTGGGGGTAGGGAATTTTAATCCCATGTGGCATGGTCCTTACATGGTCAAACATGTGTTAGAGAAGGGTGCCTATGAGCTGGTAGATTATGAAGGGACAGCCTTGGAGGAGCCTAGAAATGGGCTCTATATTAAAAAATACTATGCATGATCTTCAGCCAAGGCTGATTGTTGTATATTATTGTACAATTTTTTTGCATAGTTAGGTTTTATTATGGTGATCGGGTTTGTTGATTAGCTTTCATTTCTTATGGCATATTTTGATGGAGTCTTTCATTTACATAGGATTCGTTGATGGTTCTAGCCACCATACTCAACACTCAGCCTCTACTGCTTGGGTGATTTATACACCTACAGGTCAGGTATTGTCTTCAGAAGGCATATGTTTATGGCCTTCTTTGAACAATGTTGCTGAGTATAGTGCCATTATCGAGCTATTACGAGATTCCATTTCACATGGTGTTCTTTCTCTTGATGTATGTCTTGAATCACAGTTAGTAGTGTCACAGCTTAATGGCTTGTATCATGTTAGGGATCCAACATTATTACAAATATTCTTACGTGTGAGATTGTTAGAACGACAATTTGACAACATAACATACATACATGTTTCAAGGATTTCTAATCAAGTTTCTGAATCATATGCTAACTATGTGTTAGATTGGCATTTGTTTCATGGACTATAAGCACATCACAAACATACATTTTTACACACATGTAAATAAATAAAATCAATCATCATAAAAAAATTTCATTAAACATCCAAAATGTGACGTCATAATACATAAGTGTCATAATACAAAAATGGGGCTTCTGAGCCACCAAAATATAATACACGATAGTACAAAAATGAATCACTCTCGGGTCTCTAAGCCTGTGGAGGAGAAGGGGGGTTCTGATCATGGTAGCACACCACGTCTCTAGCTAGTCATTGGAATAACCGAACCCATGCTCGTGGTACCCCAACCACCTGACGTTGCATGGCCTCACGCAAGTCCTCTACTTGTGCCATGGGTACTCTGTGTGTCAGTCATACAAAGTTTGTGTGGATGCTTTGGAGCATCCACTCTCCATCCACACCCATGATATCATCTCCTCTTCCCCTCTGTCTATTACGAGGGAAGCCATCATGCCACCATGGTCCAACATCTACACACACATGACAGGTTTTCACTATGTGTCATCACGCAAAAACATGTCTTTTGAGTCTATATATCAAAAAACAAAAAAAAAAATTAATAATCCAAAAAACTTAAAAAGAGGGTTGGGATTCGTTACCAATGTCACCATATGTTGATCCTGGTGGTAGGGGCATGTCAGGCTATCCCCAAAAATATATCCCTGCGTAAGGGTAATCATCAATGGCAATAATCTGTCGCCACCACCATGGAAAGAAATCAGTTGGGTAGGGGTTGGACACCCTACCTCTACCCAATCTGCGCATAGAATTTTCCTAATGTTGTTGGGCCGGATCTCAAACCCCGTGAGGAGGAACGTCAACTATAGGGATTATCCCCAAAACATGCTTGAACAAGAACGTGCTCAGTATATTGTCTAAACCGAAGTTTCATACCCTGCCCATCTTGCAGTCACTGAGCTACTACTTCATGTTACTCAATAGTGCAATACTCCAGTCATAGACTGTGGGTCTCATGCACTCCACTGCATAGACTCATCAATGGGCATGAGGCCTGGTGGAGTCAAGCTAGCCTTTATATCCATGGGGGCTTCACTTGTTGACCAATATCCTATCATATTAGTTCATATTGTGGGTTTTAAAATTATCAAAAATTGAACCAATATATTGCAGGTATTGGGGGGGGTGAGGGGTTTAAGGTGGGGGTGGGTAGGGTGGTTTATAAGGATTGAGGTATAAAATGGGGTGGGGAGGAGGTTTTAAGTATTGGGAGGGGGTTTCAAAAAAAGAGTTTGGGTCAATATATATTGAAATTAAGGGTATTCTTTAATATCCTAAGATCGCGCATGCTATGTGAGAGGTTCACTAAGTGAAATCCTCGTGCTGCTCTCCTGCCAAGTGCCAGTAGTATCGCCTTCAGGCCTAGTACCTAGATGGATTTTGTTAGGATCTGACTCCCAACCTTCTCCATGTCCAGAAAATAGTATACTACAATATACTCATCAATATTGAGGCCACCTCTGGGCCCGCGAGAGCATAGGTTCACCACCTCTCCCCATCGGGACAATCCTATAATGAAGTATATGTCCTCCCCCTCTATAGTGAGGGACATCCCATCGATATGGAAAGCCTCTAAGTCAGGATCCCAGTAGTCTACTAGCATCTGCAGTAGTCTTGGTTTGGCCCTTAGGCTTCCAAGACACCAAAACTTGTATAGCCCACATGCATGAAGAGCTTGTTGAGGCATCAAATCACCCTGTACAGCCTCTTCTAAGTCTCCATGTTCCCTCTCCCTCCATTATAGGACCATATTGCACATTAAAAACAATTTTTGGTCATTATTTCACCTAAAAAATTATGTGCCCAGCCACATATGTGACTATTTGCAAAACAGCCGCGTATGTACATGGGTTTGGGCGGTTTTTTCACGTATAGCTAGCCCTATACGCAGAAAAAACCTCGATTTCTACGTGGGCCTAGAAGACTAATCTAGATTGTCCTAAAACTAAAAAATTGACCATGGAATTTGATAAAATTTACATGAAAATGGAAGAGAAGGACATGAGGAGTTACCTAGAACAAGTGGTGTCAAATTTCGTCGGACGAAGCTCTCGGAATTCGCGTTTGAAGTTCTGAGCTCAAATGGGTAAAAAGTTTCAATTGATATGTAATTTTTGAATTTTTTACTATTTATAGAAAAAATTTGAAATTTTTCAAAATTTTTACCCCCTTTCTATAGTTTTGGACCGTTTCTGACCATTTTGGACCTTTTTGGACTAATCTAATGATGTAGGAGACCGTTTTGAGCGTTGTTTTGAGCGTTGTTTCAACCATTATTTTGACCCATTCGTGCCAATTTTAGGTATTATGGCTAAATTGGCATATAGGTTAGATGTCATATCCATTTGAATTTTGCATGACCTTATGAGCGTTTCATGATAACCTTAGGTACAAACCCATTCTATCTTGTCACAGGACCTTCTTGCTATTTTAGAAGTGACATGATGTGAATGGTAGAGCTTGACCATACATGGGTGCCCTAGTTAGCTCCTTTATTGCATTTGGTGCCCATGCCGACATTTTTTCCCTTTAGGGTGTGGGACTCCATTGTATAGTATTGGCATGTCTTTGCACAAGAGCCTCATACTCCTCTTGATATTTTTGCTGGCCTTATTCCCTCAAGACTCCCTTATGTCAAGTTGTAATTGCATTATCATGAGTTTTTCCTGCCTCATTGAGCCTTATGCTGACTTCCCTGACTTTGATTATCATCCATATAGCCCGATCTTGTCTCATGTCTAGCCATGCAGAGCCATTTTATATATCTTTTGCAGCTTGATTCCCCATTTTTACTGGGAGGGGACCTTCCCCTAAGTGTCATTATCCTACACATGTGTCCTTGCATTGAGCATAGGTATGTTCCACTGCTTGGAACTAGTTTGTTTTCCCATTGACACTAGTCTCCTCCTGGTCTATAACTATAAAGCACTTTTATTCTTTTTCAAGCTTTTCAAAATATTTGAAAAAGTCGAAAAAAATCAAAAAACCAAAAAGCCGGACAAGAAAAGATGTTATCTTTGGCAGTAGTCGAGTCATGTTGCCTTTGAACAGAGCACTGTATATCACATCCATTGGTTGGGTTAATAGTTTGACTTTAGTAGCTGTACTCGTTTCTCTGAGTTTATTTCCACCGACTGGTTAAGATTCCAGTCCCTATGGAGCCTCTTTCGATGCCTCCTGTGTCGTAGAGATGTCCCAGTTTTGTATATCGAGCCTATGCTACCTACATTTAGTCACCATTCACCTTTATGCTCTTGTTCGAAGGAAGTTGAAACCTGATTCAGCCATTCCTCAATTCTCTTGACTTTGCATGTCGGCCATTCCTGGTACTGATATTGGTTCATGCACATTATGATTGAGTCCTTCCACATTATACAGCTTTGCTGAGTACCTTGTGTTGGATGATGGGGGATGCCTTAAATCCCTCCTTCCACTGGATTTCATCCCACCAACTTCAGATCATTTATTCTGGGATAGGAATCTAGAGTCATTTTAAGTGCCTTAAGACTTGTAGTCATCAGTGGCAGGTTCTCCCACCATCGACAGTTTTTTAGAATACATCAATGTCCCCTGATCGATGGATCATTTCAAGTGTTTGACCTCAACACCTTTATTCACACTTGTTAGTTTGCACTCTAGTACCTTGATTCCCATTTTCATTATCGGTGGGTGATCTCGCATCTGTTAACGGTATACATCAATGATCGGTAATCAGACGATGGACTACTATGTTGGACCTCGATACCTCTATTCGCATAGTAGGACATGTACTTGTAGCGGATTATGTAGAATACCTTCCATATTGGAAACATTTCATATATGCTACCTACTTGATCGTTCCAGTGTTCATGAAATTTCAGCTCTCGTGACTTGATTCCAGTATATGTCAGATGTTTCTAGCCATTATGGAGATCTTGATCCATTATATATCTTCATCTTTCATGGAGATCGTGATCCTTTGTATATCTTCATCATGGATATTCTGATCTATCTATATTGTATGTGGCGATGACCACACATGTCATATTTTGTATCATGCCTATTCATGGCCATTGTACTCTCATGTATCTCAGACTGCTATGTCTACTTGCAGTTATGTGCAGAGTTTGATTATTGTATTGTACTATTGGATGGATGGTTCTTCCACCTGGTTCTTCATCACTCCACTTTTGGGATGGATTTATAATGCATTGAGGCCATCGTATGACCCCTATGACCTCACACATTAGGGGGCATGTGCTACAACTGATTTTGCCACACATGGTGGATCACACCTTTATGGCCTTCCATGTCCCTCTGTAGACTCTTTAGACCCCATGGACCATTTTTTTACCTTTGATGTTTCCAATATCATCCCTAAAAACATGTCTTATTTGATATATGTGACTCTTAAACCCATTCTCGCATATATACGGGGATTTTACCCTTAAACCTGCATACATCGAGATGTGTGCAAAAATCCAAATAGTTTTGGAGTTTTCCTTGATGTGGATCCAATTCACTTGTCTCTTGGCCTTCCATATGCCTTGAGATCACTCAGATTTGACCTTCCATTACCCCATTGAAGCACTATATAAGGAACCCTTTGGATACATTGAAGGGAGAGAATTGAAGAGTAAGAGAACTATAGTCCATTATTGCCGGAGCTTATACTTGAGTTTGCATCCCTTTGTCCCTTGGAGCACTTTGTGTTCTTCCCAAGCTTGCCTTTGCTTGTGAGATTGCTATTGAGAGATGGAGGATTGAAGTGGTGGAGGCCCAGGTGGAGGACTCAGTTTCTCTGATTCGTAGACGTGCCGACAGAGGTTGTCACTATTGTAATCTTTGTTTTATATTAATAGAAATATATTTTCCTATCCAATAATTTGTATTTAAATGGGTATTGAATCCATGAATGCTTTTAAATGCTTATATGTTATTGATTATATATGCTAGATTAGGTCTAACACAATTATATATAGCATGCTTGTCTTGTTTACTGAATGTTGAGATACAAAATTACTTATACAAGCAAGAGTGGAAAATATCAGTGGGGATCTACATCAACCGTTCGGAATAAGGTATGTATCGAGATCCTTTAGTGTTAGATATTTGGTTTCTATTGCATATAGGAAAGGATTGATTTTTGCGGTTACTCTATCTATTGTGGTACCCTAAGCCATAGGAAGTTTTCTCCATAACATCAAGCAAATGGAACTATTAAGGCCTTCAACAAGATACTAGAGAATTCCTTGACCAAGGTCTGTCATGTGCATAGAGATGACTAGGACCAAAAAGTATCAGTAGTATTATGGGCTTACAGGACAACATGCAAACGACTAACTATATACACTCCTTTATGTTTAGTCTATGGACAAGAAGAAGTTGTGCCCATGGAGTACATTGTGGTGAGATTATGGATTGTTGCGCTAACATAAATGATAGATACCGATGTCGTAGAAGAAATACTTGTGTAGCTGATACAAATGGAGGAAGAACGCTTCATTGCGGGATTCCATCAAAACGTGGAAAAACAGCGGCAAAAAGCGTGGCATGACTGCCACATCAAAAAAAATAGTTCAAGTTTAGTGTACTTATTCTGATGTATGATAGCAAGTTCTTCAAGCAACCAGGTAAGCTCAAAACACATTGGCTAGTACCATATGTGGTTTTGCACATTACTGAAGCAGGCGCGGTAAAACTACATAAGATGGCTGGAACACCTGTTGCGGGTATGATAAATGGAATCCGATTAAAACCATACTATTATGACTGATGTGCGGTCCTATAAGGGCAAGGTGTGTAGAAAAAAAAAGATCTAAAGGGAGGAAAGCAATGAGAGGAGCATCTTCAGCGCAACCTGGCATGGAAAAAGGAAGTTGCAGTGAAGAATGGTACGCTCTCAACCCACCAACAAATCGGCTATGAGACAACTGGTGGGATGTGCAAGACATATGGTAGACATTGATGGACCATTAAATGCACGAGGATTCAACAAAGAAATGGTGCTCACGATAGGACATCGCCCTGGAGGGAATGACTAGCTCATCATGTACGGGAAACTCTATGACAGTGACCGGCCATCACATCAATACTCAATCATGGCTGTCAGTACAGGAAAATGATGGTAGGGTTAATCATAGAAAATATGAGAGGCAGATTTGGTGTGCCAGAGGAGGGTCTTGTCCTAATGATGCACCTACATAAGTCAAGATGGCATGAGAACCAATGTTCCTCTTATAAAATAAGGGTGTACCTAGATCCAAGATCACTTGGTCATGCTGCTTGAGAACGAGTTACATATGGGTTGGGGTATGCCATGGTGAGAAGCTCTGCCTAATAGAGCAGTTGTTGTGACCTTCAGTGTGTGGGTGATCTCTGAATATGGGAATAATGAGGATGTTATCAGTCTGCAAGTTTTTTTGACCAAGCTAGAAGTCTCTAGTGAAGTCATCCTTGGCTATTTCTTTTTCAGTTGGTTAGCATCCCTGGATATAGAACCCAGAAGGAATCTGATGGGGATCTGAGTTCTTTCCCACTTGACTAATTTTGTAGGGCTGGAAAAGAGGCCCAAGTTTCGGCAGTCCAGGTGAGCCTTAAATGTGTGGAAGGACCAAGTGGATAGATACCGACTTCCAGGAAGGACCAAGTGGGCAGATGTTGACTTCTAGGAAGGGCCACATGGCCAGATATGGCTTGTAGGCCATGATGCTAAGATGAATTTCATCAAAGGTTGGCAATAATTCGTCCCTAATCACCCCTTTAAATTCAGGGATTTTCTAGTTTTCAATATGGATAATGCTTCATTATTCAAAGTTCATATCTATGGCAAACAGGGTGGTGAGAAATGGCTACGCACATGCGATCACCAGTTGGGGACTTCTAGAAAAATGGAGAAAGATGGTAGTGCAACTCCCATTCTACAAACTCCATGTCTACCTAACGTGGCTTGCAAATGAGCCATAAGACCATGACAAGAATCAAAAAAATAAGATGAAGAAGAAAAGGAGGATGAAGAGGACTGAGAAGAACAGCAGGAGGATGAGTTGCAGAAAGCAGAAGAAGACCCTATGGAAGTGCACTCTTCAGATGATGCCGACGAAGAATTTGTGTGACTTCACTTTTTGTAAGTATGGGATGATCCCATGGTGTAGGAAACACTTCCAAAAAAAAAGCACACAAGTAACAAAATGCACAAGAGAGGAAGAAGGAGAAAGACGTGCAAGGAAAAAAAATCAAAGAAATGGCCGTGCATGTTGTGCCACCTCCTAGGTCCGTTGCTTTGTGGCTTGGGACGAGCCACATGTCAGTGTTGGGGTCTTATTGGACCTGGTGAAAGAACACAAGAACTAAGCACACAAATGAAGAAACGAGCAAGAATAAATCCACCGCGCAAGCACAAATAAGGAAAAGGAAGCACGTGACAGAAATTGAAGAAATCTATGCAGAAAAGGGAAATTGCACAGAAGAGGAAATCTACACAGAAGGAATATGCGCAAAATATTTCACCTAGGTGGAAAAGGAAAACTACGTAGAGGGATGATTCTACAAGTTAAAATAGTAGCACAAGTGCAGAAGTCGGCTGAATTCGGCTTAAATCAGCGAATGCCACACGCGTGAACACATGTTGTAAGTAAGGTCGTTAGTGCCTTGTATCAAGTCATGATCACCATAGCTGTAGCCTGAGGTGCGGCCAATGGTGACAGTTAATGGACTACCTGGATGCAGTTGACCTTGCATGGTCATGTAAAATAGTATAAGTAGGAGGGATTCAATAGTTAGAGGTTTGGGTAATGGTTGGTTGTTACTTTTAGGTTAGATTCTTCAGAGGATGGTTAGTTATTATAGATTTATGTTGGTTTTTTTTAGTCCTTAGTTGCTTTTGATGGATTAATACAAGGAATATCTCTGAGGAAGTAGAGTGAAGCTGTGAGATCCGAGGGGTAGAGTAGTTGGAATTCTACAGGATGCAGTCGGAGTTAGTACAACAGAAGAGAAGCTCTGCTAGAGAGGTTGATCCACGACATGTGTGGATCAGTATATGGTATCAGTAGTTAGGATAAATAAGACAGAGAGCATGAGAGCAAGAGAGAATATCACCAAAAATCTATATATATCTAAGATATTCTACAATCAAATGCAGGCTGAAGGCGCCATATATTTCTCATGCCAGATGAAGAGCACCTTGTGTTTTTTTCCATATGGGTTTCCACGTGAACTCTCCTATGTGCTGATGATTGAATGTGTATGGTTGTTTATGTTTATGTTTGTGCTTAGGTTTACAACGCAAGTACTGTCATGGTTGAAAGAATGTTGTACTGTCAATAGAAGTCTCAATGCATGAATAGGTTATTATGCGCTACTTCTGAGTATTAGTTTATGTTTACAGCGCAATCATTATTGTGCGTTTGTATGTTGCACATGTTTGTTAGATACTTTTATATTCAGTTATGTTTAAAGTACTAAGGCTGAATCTGTGTCACTCCATTAGTAGCTAATAAAATATATGCACGATGTGTGCTATAGTTCAGCGTAAGTGACTCCTTTTCTCGCGACTTGGTCGAGCTCCTTGGCCATGCGCCAAGGGACTATAATCCCTCCATGAATCATGGAAAAATGGTTCCGCTAGTTACCCATAGAAGATATCTCTCGGGTGAGACTACGCCTACTCTGCGGGCATTGATGACGGGGCTTGATCTATCTAGCCGGTATCTCAAGTGTTTGTTGGGTTGATGGGCTGTGCAAAACCTGGTTCGTGCGAGTTAGGAAAAGTGGCCAACAAGATGCATGGTATATTAAGATTTACAGTTTTAAATTATTTCACAACCTAAAGATACGAGAAGGAATATAATCATGGAAGTTGTGAAATTATGTTAAAGGGAATACAAAATAAAGGGTGAGGATTTAAGCAAGTGCAGATATATGACTATAATTGATTTCACAAGGTGAAGGTGTGAGGAATAAGAAAATCCACAGAGTTGTGAAATGGAGTTAAAGGGTGTATGAAATGAACAATGTATATATGATCTGGAGAAATTCTATGGTTCAAAATCATTTTGCAATCAAAACATGCTCACTTTGAGCTTGCGATCGAATATGCGAAATCGGTTAAGGTAAATGAAGATCAACGGTTGAAAAGGATAGTATCCATATCAATGGTTATAATTCAATCTCATATTGTGAACTGGAAGAAGGATTAGAGGGGTAACGTTATAATGGAGGCAAACAACATATTAAGTTGGGAAAATATCAATGACACAGAATGAATCATGCAGTTTGGATGGATGAGAATTGTTTCTACTACAGAAGATGCAAGAATGATAGGGATATAAAGAAATATAAAAATACCTTACACGTGGAATTGGGGAATTATTTCATTCTCCTACATTAGAAAAAAAAGCTAAAGACTATGTAGAAGCAGCCAAATCACACAACATCCTTTTGGCCACTTATCAATACACTAGGTAGGCTGTTTTATCCTCTGAAGCTATATAAAATGGCTCAAGTTGAAAAGGTAGAGGTCCAGAACCTAGAATACAAGAAAGTTGAAAAACTATTTGAAGATAGGGATGTAGAGTTTTTTTACACTATTTTTATAAATGGACAAATTGATACTATCAAGAAGAAGCTAAAACTTCCTAAGGAACAAGGAACTGATATTCATAATGTTTACCAATCTTATTTCAACTTTTTCACTATTTACCAAACCCTGAACTGTTCCAATTTTGTTGAATGGCATGCCCTTAATTATTATTCTTCTGAAAGAGTGATTATGGATATTATTAACTCAAAAATACTTTTCCCAGTTAGTTCTCTTGTCATTATAAAATCCTTTTCAGTTCCTGCTGAGTTTGACCTAAAGTCAAGAGAGTACAATGAATAATCCATAATTCAATTCTTTAGAGAGTCTGTAATAGAGAAGAAACATGAATTCTTCAAGAGACATTTCAAACCAGATGTCCAGTTATTAGACTAACCATTTCCAGTTGATGTCGACCTTTGTCCAGATGAGTATGATGAGTCTAGTCATTCAATAAAAATTTCATGCCTTAAGTTTGATGAATTCCTAGCTGAGAACATTCATTCTCAATTAATGGATTTCCACAAGATGAATACTTTCAAATTTAAGTCCTATTTACTCAAAATGTTCCTTTCATTCAATGATGAAAATTTACAGCTTCCAAAAATGGTACTTACTAAGGAAATGTATAGAGGTTATACCAATTTTATGAACTTCCTCATGTCAGAAGTGTATACTGCTCTTTTTCAAAAGAAATTGCCGAGGGTAGTACTAGAAATGAGAAATATATTGCATATTTATATAGAGAAAATGATAGGTGATTGGTTCATGTTTGAGCAAGGGACAATAATTAGGTTTTACGTTTTGTTCATCAACCTTATTTGTTTTTTTCCTTATTGACTCCTAGAGTGTTCTAAATGGAATTTATTTGGCAAAAATTAATAATGGAGATAGAACACTTCTTAAATTTAAAGAAGTCCATTGAAATTAAATATCCATCGGTTGTGGACCAATTTATTATAAAAAAACAAATATTCCTTTCCACTGACCGAGAGTTTTCCGAAGGAGACGGGATTTTTGACAAAACCTGTTGTTAATTATGATCCCCATCAAGTTATTTCAAATAGAAGATAATCTCTGAAAAGAAATCCTTTTGAGCATGAGGATATTACTAGATTAGAAAATGCTACAAATTGGCCTGATTATCCAAAAGAAACTCAAAAGGATACTGATATGCAAGAAGATTCAAATTCTTTTGTTAGAGAAATTACTTCATTAAATATTGGCACTTCCAACTTGGTCTCAACTGCTGAAAAGATCATACCCTTATCCAGTTGCTCAGAAAAGACCAACAAAAGATATTTTTCAAATGCTATGGACACAAAATAGGAGGACACTGCCAAGACTCCTAAGAAGCAAAGAGTTGAAATAGAAGGATAGATGGTCCAAGTTACAGAGGAAGATAGAGGGAAGAAAAAGGTGAAAGTAACAGAGCATTCTTTTGAAGTGAAGGAATATGCATTTTCTGATACACCAACTAATTCCATATCTCAGTTTAAAAACAAGATAGAATTGTTGGAAAAATATAAAGAGACAAATATATAACTACAGAAGAAACTTTGAAGTTGTATTCAGAAGTAAGAAATATTTCCAATCAAGATGTGTCTCTTATTGTTGTTAGAGACCATTCCCAAAAAACTTTGAACTTGGACTTAGCAACCAAGAATAAGGTTGCTGAAATGAAGATGGATTTGGAAAACATCCCCATCACTAACATGATACATCTGCACAAGAAAACAAGGGATATTCTCTTTACTGATCTGTTGAAAGCTACATTGAAACTCTCAAAGTTGTAGACCATTAAAATCAGAATTGAGAATCAATTGAGGTAGGAAAAGGCGGATAACAAATCCCACCAAGCACAAATAAAGAAATTGTAGATGAAAGTGTTGGAAGCTAGGAGACAAGAAGATAAAGGAGAAGGGATATAAAATTTGCTAAATGAAAAGCAGAATGCTATCCAATTGTTGAAAAATAAATTGAAAATACCTGTTGCACGGCTGATACATGCATCTGAATTAGCTGAACTCGAGAAGGTAAAGGAATATTTGAGTAGCGAGTTGACTAATTGTAAATCCAAATTATTAAAATTTGTTGAAAAAGAGAAACGATGGCATAAATGCATGGCTCTAGTGGTAGAGAGTGAGAATACCATGAAAGAAAAATTTGATGAAATGGAAAGGAAATTGTAGGAGAAAGATAAAGAGTTACATGACAAGGAGAAATAATTATAATTGAGAATTATTCCTCCTACAGCTGAATCCAGTGAGAAAACCATTTTCCAGGCCATGTCATAAGTTAGCCTTAAATATTTGCACCTAACTGGATTGAAAAATCAAAATAAAAACTTGGAGAACATGGCATTGGAAAGGGATCAAGAGAGAAAAACATGGGAAGCAAAATTGTTGGGATGAATTAATGTCGTTTTAATTCCATTGTAGTATTTTCCAAGCCATTTAAATTGTCAATCCAAGGTTCATAGGATTATGAAGCACATGCAAAGTATATGCATAACTGAAGCGAAATTAAGCTAATCTAACCCTCAGTGAAACTAAGACTAATCTAATCTAACCCCCCTTAAGCTAAAACAAGCAATTTCTAATCTAATGCTGGAAGCTGAAACACACGACTGAAAGTAAATTGCATAAAAGAAAGACAACATATGAAGAGGAACCAGACAACACATGTGAGCTCACATTAACCATAAAGAAATCTTAAATTACATCACAAGAATCAATCATGAATCATGAAAGAATCAAACCAAGATTATGAACAAAAGCTAAGAATTCCCTTCTCCATATTACAAAGTCAAGACTAACTTCTACAATCTACTATCTATCTCTGATCTATATCCTATGATTCTCCATTCTCTATCTGATTAATGAAATGAAGAGAGAGCACTCTCATTTATACATGAAGGAGATAACCATCTCATAATGACAGATCCACTATTCACTCAATCACTCAACTACTTTCCTATTATTACAAGATATGATCCCTTCAAATACTCTACATGTCTCTCACAAATTCTCCAGATGTCTCTCATAAATCCTATATATGATATGCCAACCAAATATTCATGATCTTCTCATTAGAATTAGCTTGAATAATTATCTCCTTGAAATGGTGGAGGATATATTTGAGAAGTCTTTACTTGAATTAATCCTTCACATATTCCTACACATTACAAAGTTCATCCATATTTGAGATATTAGTGAAAAACATGTTTAATTTCTAATATTTTAATCATAAATTCACTTATAATGCTAAAATGAATAAAGTGGAAATAATAAGGTGAAACCCTCTTATATGTATGGAAATGGTATTATAAAAGGTTAAACGGACGATGAAATGTGAGGAATAGCGGAAGATAAAGTGGATGAAAATGTGACATTTCTGAGTCTCAACATACTCCCCAACTGAACTTGTTGCATGTCCTCATGCAACCGTGTATGTATATTCTCAGAAACTTTTGGCATATGAACTTGGATTTGATTGATGATGTCTTTTTAACAATGAATGTTTCCAGGGTGTGAAATACATGAGTAACAATTGACATTTCCTTATGGTTGGTTCTTGTGTGACAACCATGAATATAAAGAATGTTGGTTCTTGTGTTAACAAGATTCATTTCATTAGGTGAAATGCATGAGTAACAGCTGGAATTTTCCTTATGGTTGGTTCTTGTGTGACAACCATGAATAGAAAGAATGTTGGTTCTTGTGTAAACAACATTCATTTTGTTATCTATTTTCTAGATGCATAATAATTTAGCCATACACTCACTGAAAATGATAATCTATTAATGTGCATAGAAACCATCATTATGCATAAGACATCCTCTTCTTTATCTTTATGAATCATGCCAATATGCATATCAATGTGTATGAAGAAAAGTGCAATAGAGGATTTGTTGGAAAACAAATGCTCGTGAATGGTAAATGAGATGAAAAAAGGGTGATGGTGGTGAAAAGAATGGAATGAATATAGTTTCCCCTCCCTAACTAATCTGGTTGCATGTCCTCATGCGACCTAACATGGGTTGTGAAAGTGAAAATAAGAAATGGAGCATGGTGAGGTAATTTTCCAAATTATTCATTGCTAGCATGTAATGAATTTCATGATTAAAGTTTAGAAAAAAACATACCCCCACTTAGCCAAAAAGTAGATGAACGATGCAATAGGAATGTAGCTAATGCCGCTGGATCGTGGAATGTGTCACTGCTACTGCTGCTATAATTGCTAGATCATGGGAAATAAAGGAATAGTAATTGCTACTATTGAATCATGGAGAATATGTCACGACTGCAGGATAAAAATGTAACTATAAATGCTTCTGCGGCTGTAACTGCTGGAACTGTTGTAATGTGAAGTGGAGGAATCTGAAATGCTGCTGATAAATAATGGAAAATGTGTAAGGCAGAAAGTGGAACTGTGGTACACTCATAGATCTAAAGTCATGCTTCTGCAACTATTGATGGAGTCATGAGAAAGAATGTATAGTCTTCACTTGCTACAAAACCTGATCATACAATCCTAGTCATGCGAATAAATGTGTCAATGTAGAGCATGAAAATAAATCATTGGATTACTGACCATTGATGAATTCCATTAACCAATGCAAGGCAACCCACCAGTGATGTCAATGAGTTCCAAGGTACCCAAGTACATCTTGCAAAGTGTGAATAGATGTGCTGATATTGATCCACTTGCAATATCTGAAGATCAAGGGACATTGATGAATTCCCATGATAGTCAATGAGAGAACTTGCCATTAAGGCATGCAAGCCTCTAGGTACTCAAAATGAACTCCAATCGATATCCCAGATAAGGTGTTGAGGTTGATTGGGCAAGACTTGTTGAAAGGTGGGCCTTAAGGAATCCCACATCAGTCAACGCGAGTTGGTATAAAAAGATTGGTAGGACTATTAGTGAAAAGATCTCGCAGTCAAGCAGTGGATATGGCAAGGCTATGTAGTCATGGAAAGGGAGCTGGTTTTATTTAGAAGGAAAACTGGAAAGGCAAAATGAACTAAAAAAGATAAACAGATGTATGCAATTCAGAAAGATAGGCATGTGTGGAGTCATGATAGTTAAGGAAATGAAATAGTGGACTCCGATATGGATGACTAATGTGACTTGAAGGAGAAATGTGGGTAAACATTCATGATGCAAAAGGGTTTATGAATGTTTTCTTTGTAACAACAAACATTATGATGTTTATCAACAAATGTCAGGCTTGGGAAGCCAAATGTCCGGAATTGCAAACTAAGACTGATAAATTAATGAAGCAGGTAATAGGTCAATTACCAGTACAGGGGGGAAAACATATTATTTGGGATTCCATCATAGAGGAAGCAAGCAAATTAAGACCTGGTATTGATTTTGTGTTGGATAAAGAAGTGATGATTCAATCATCAAGGAAAGTGTGACAGCAGCCATGGAAAAATTAAATAAAAATCCAATTGACTATGCCAACAATGCCATTAACTTTTTGAATTGGTTGACAAAAGATGATTTGAAGAATGAAAATATCAAGGACATAATATCAATTATAAATTAGGCCAGGAAAATAGTAAATAAATATCATCATCTAGACACGGTCCAGGAAAAAATTGTTTTTATGTCACATCAATTGAATCTATTGAAGGATATGTTTGATCCCTTATTTAAGAAAGGAATCCCACTCTTTTGGGAAGGAAAGCACACAATGCTGACTGAGAAGGATTACCATGAAAAGTTGATTCATTGTAGATTGGATCACACCAATTTCGTTGATGTGAAGCAATCATTGTATGACAAGACAATTGTTGATAAGTTGACTAATGAATTTGAAATATTTTTTCCTTCAAAGAAGCATAAGATCATCTAAAGAATTATTCTTACAAGGACAATATAGAATTGTGTGTGCTAGCAAAGGTTATGTCCACTCTAGAGATTCCATCTCTAGACCAATGCAAAATAGTAGAAAAGTTTGGGAGGATCAAGTATACCTTGCACGGTTGAAGACATGAAGATCGTGGATATTTAAATGCTTAAGAGTAGTTACTAAGAACTAGTTATTTTCTAGAAGTCGTTAGTAGTTAATAAATATCGAATGACACTTGTAAAGGCAGTTAGGCCTATTTTAAGCAGTTAGTTCTGTTTTCAACACATGGATAAATTGTATAAGAACTTCTAAGTTGTAGGGAAAAAAGGTTGGAACCCACGAGATTTTGAGTTATGTATTTTGAGACTTATCTTTAATAAAATTGCAGAGCCGAATGTTGGCCTTTCATTAAAGATTTATGTGCTATTTCTGATTACATATTGTACTATTCCTTCTCTGTGAATGTTTTCCAGTTTTACCTTTCATTATGTATTCCTCCATGTCTAAAATGAGTGTTTAATGGTTCATAATTCATATGTATATGATCTGGAAATTATTTCAGATATCCACAAACCTTTCAACTAAAATTAATGCAGAATTCACCTTATGGTGCTCTATATTGATGGAATGTTCTTGTTTCTTTCTTATCACTAAACAATTAGCATTTTGACTGTAACTGAACAGCAATATTTCCTTTGTTGAAGTTCTATGAAAACATCCTTGTGATTCATAATTATATATTTCGACTCCATAGCCCAATGTTTACTTGCTTTGTTTCAACCAAGAATACAATCTGAATCTTTATTTTATTTACATATCGGGCCTTGTTAAAACAATCAATGAGAGATCCCTCTCTTGAAAGAAAAAAACGTTTTCTTCTTAAATAGGTTCTATTGTCACCTTCAGAAATGTCATCTGTCACGTCCCCATCCCTTCGATCGGTGAAAAGGATGCGACCAACACCAATTCATACGGGAAAACAACCCCATGATCATGAACAGACATGAAAACAGTCCCATAATTAGGAACAAGAATAAATAAATGATGAAATTAAAGACTTAAACACAATGCATAACAGGATGCATAATCCATCAACATTCAGCGGAAGCAAACATATACAGACCAGCATTTAACATTTTCATCATAATTCAGGAAACAGTAGACATTGCAGAGATGAAACAATCAATAGTCAAGAGTACTTATCTTTTAATGAAGAACTCGCCCACAACCAGCTACGTCGCTGCAACGTTCCACCCAACCATAGGCCAGTGTTCTCATCAATCTCTCAGCAACACTGCCACCCCCGAGCTGGGTATGATTCCTCAAGGATTAAGGGTCAATGCAGGCTTACACATAGTCAAGGATACACAAAGCATAGCCAATCCAACACAGTTGGGTTTATTAGGCCATCAAGGAGCTAGGAAAGGATAATGCTAAGATGGTGGCCTCAATACCAGTCTTCTCATGCATACACAGCCTCTAATCCCACTCTCAATAGTCCGAAGACCAACCATTGCATACCACAGCAAAACAATCCCTTCACAACCCTGTGAAGAAAACAAAGACAACCGGGGACAGTCCCAAACAAAAGAGGAAACACAGCTCAATCCCACAAGGAAATTCAAAGTTGTTCTTGGCCCTAGAGTGGCCAAAACAACTCAACAGCAACCCAAACCAGGGTACTTCAGCGACCACAACACACACTACCAATTATGGCAACTTTACACAGTCCCAAACATGGAAGAATCCAAAATTCCAGTGTGGACAGACAAGGGAAATTCAGCCAACGGATGTGGAAGTTAGAAATAATCCAACATCTATGAACCCACAGCACACAGCTCCTCAACACAACGTTGAATAAAGTTACACAGACAGAGAGAAAAAAAATGGGGAAAGAACAACTCACAGCCTGTGCGCAGAGAACAAAATACAGTCCAAAATGGAAGAAGCCCATACACAGTCTAAATGGAAGAAGAATCGGACTATCAACAGTATCCAAAATTGTGGGAATAATGACAGCAACCCAAAACATGGGCAAAACAAACAGTAAGGCAGAAATCATGCCTTTGAGGTTGCTCCCCCAGTTTGTTGCATGCACAAACCAAGAAGAATCCCGACTGGTGCGTGAGGAAAATAGAACGCCTCTCTCTATGTGAGGATGAACTGAACATGGATAGAATGGCCCCTGTCGTGGAGAGAATGAATGAAGGGCATAGTCCTTCTTCTTCCATCGTGAGGTTCCCTCAGCTGGTGGAGTGTGCATGTAGGCATGGACTGACAGTCTTGCCACCCCACTCCCAAAAACAATAACTGCCTCAACCACCACTAGCAATTCTTAATGGAGGTGGTTGGGTAAGACAAGGTGGTGACACATGGGTTCCCCCACAAAGACCAAGGTTGAAACCCCCCACACCCTTACATTTGGAATCATGCCATTTTCATATTTCATGTTGCACTGCCATAGCTGGTTGTGGTTTATTTTAATTGATGTGCGTGTTTACATGATGCCAAATTATAATGTACTGGATAGCACAATATACCATCGGCAACTACCCCTATTTCTGAAACATACACAACCAAATCGATGGTGGGGATTTTTCCTTTAGCTCCTCACCACGATTAATTACATTATATACATCATGCAAACGGGGTCAAAACTAGGGTGTGACATTCCCCTCCCCCTTGGAATAACACCGTCCTCAGTGTTCCAATACATAGGAATACATATACAATTGCACATCAAAATTTCAAAATTTTGCAGATCTGTCCACGTTCAATTATTTACTTTGAACGTTCAAGACCAAGCCCCTCGGATTCCATGAACTTCTCCCGCTGGTTCTCAGCTTTTAGCTTATCCCGAAGTCTAGGAACTTTGCGGCTATTGCCCTCATCATGTTCCCTCATTGGGCAGTCCCGCCATAATTGATGTCCTCCGCATTCCCAGCATTTCACTGGCTGCTTCATCTTTACCTGCTCAATTTCCTTTGAGTCTTCATGCCTGGACCATTTCCCAACGGGTCGCTTGGACGAATGTCCCATCGCTGGTCCACCTTCCTTTCTTTTGCCGATTTCTCCCAAAAGGCTTTTCACCTCCCTTTGCAAACCAATAGAGTCTTGCAAAATCTGGTGGTTCATTTCATTCTGCCTTTTCTGTATCTTAAGCATCTCTCCAATATTCTCTTAGGTCTTGGAAATCATTTGAAGGAGACTTCCAGCTAAGTCCAACAACTTTTGATCCGCTGCCATGATCAATGTGCATCACCGGGTTTCACTTTTCTCACATGTGAAATGCACCATTGAAATTCTGTCAGACCAAGCATAATATAGACATCAAAATCAGTTAGTTAATTACCCAATCGGCATGACAGTCCAAGCCTCATCAAGGATATTTTCGTATTTTTCATGCCTTCCCAACAGGCACATGAGCTCATTCATGTCCATTCTTGGGAAGGGAATTAACTATTCCAACATTCACAATTTACTTTAAGCAAATATACACATTCCATTTTCAGTCATACATGCATTCAACAATCTTTTGTTCTCACAATGCATAAATATATATATATAATTAAAAAGGGCAAGAGAGAGAAGCAAGAGTTTTTCCCCTCTTTGTTTTGTTCTGACCTGGAACCCACACCAGCACTGTGGCTTTTCATCTCTTAGCCTCTTTCACTTCACCGCGAATGCTGGACCAATCTCTCTTGGTCATGACACTTAGTGTCTCTTGTCCATTTCAGACCTCTAAACCATGGAGTCTCTCCACATGGTTTATCTCAACTGCTAGGAACCTCCCGGTATCACTAGCACCTTTTCCATTGCCGCTCATTCCGAGCTTTCCAGGATAGTCACATGTCCACATGCACCCCTAGGATGCTCTCATAGTCCTCACTTCCAGCGATACCTATACCCAAACATTGAATAAATTCCCATGTTTAGTTTATTCTCATCAGTTTTATCTCTAAAACAAGAGCTTAAAACATCATAACCAAATCATATACACATGTATATCCATAAGCAAAATAATCCAATACTTATCTGTATTGTGCATTTCCTCGTTCGTCCATGGGATCCTGCTTCGCTCTGCAAGCCTTGGGATCGCCTATGCACTTGGATGTTAGGTCAGCACGTAGGCTACTTCACAACATCCTATAATTAATGTATCACGAGTACATCCTCATGTCGACTAGGCTTGGAACTTTACCATGACCATTCCTAGGTCTAGGATCTACTATGGATCCTCAAGCATATAACAGCCCAACATACACTTATATCAACAATACCCCTTACTCTGCAACCCCTCACAACAACCATTTACCTTTTACCTTTAGGGTGCAACACCCAACTGCATCTATTTAGCCTGTCAGCACAAGCCATATAAGCAAACTCATCAGCGTTATTGCTTTAAAACCGTAATCATATTTCATATCATTCACTATCAAGTATTGAGACACCAGGAGTGCGTCCACTACCTAGGGTGTAATCAATATTGAAAACCCTTTCATGATCCGACATCGGAAAAGTGTGCACTCTTTTCCGGTGTGTGCCATGTAGGCCCTATTCATACTCAAGCAATCGGTCATCATGGATATTAAATCAAAACATGCCTTGCATATTGAATTCAACAATCAAACATGCATATTCTTAGCAAGGGTCACAGAACACTTATCCATTTGTCAATGCAGTATACCTTTGTTAAGGAGGAATGGGGGCTCCTTCTCTGAGTTAACACTCCCTCGGTTTGCCATCCCAACTCCTTTTCACATTTCATATTCACACATGTCTTACTGACATAATTTATACCATCTCACTCATGTTTCTACCAAACATGTAGTGCAGATGAGACATTTCCAAAATGCCCAATGGCGTTTCACCCAAAACCCATTTCCAAGGGAAAACCTTCCCATGAAGTTTGACTCTTGCAGGCCATCACACATGATCTTCCTGCAACGTGCACCCATGGCACATTCATCAAATATCCAAACAGTCAATCATTATCTGATAATACAATCCAAACTCATTGTTCCATAACCAAGCAATGACATTGGTAATCAAATTCAATAGGAAATTGCAATTCTGTCTACTATAGAAATTAGTTTGCTTCTAACATAATATGAATACCCACTTACAAAGTGTCCTCCTAACACAATCTTATGTAAACCAATAGTGATTAGTAGTCATCAGCAATTTCTTAAATACGAAATTCACAATTCAAATTTAACAACCCATTATGCATACCAACTAGCTTTACAGCCATTTTGGCTCTTTTACATGGTATATTCTGGCATTGGTCAGGGTCTTACCTATCACTGCCATGCTCCAAATAATCTACCTGAAACCTGAGCTTCAATCATCCAACACAATCTTATGCAAGCCAATAGTGACTAATAGTTGTCAGCAATTTCTTAAATCCAAAATTCACAATTCAAATTTAACAACCTATTATGCATACCAACTAGCTTTATAGCCATTTTGGCTCTTTTACATGGTAGATTCTAGCATTGGTCAGGGTCTTACCTCTCACTGACATGCTTGAAATAATCTACCTGAAACATGAGCTTCAATCAACCAAACACTTGGTAAGTCTGGATGCATATAAACTTCTCATTGCTACAACCATCACTGAAGCATTTTCAGAATTTATAAAATTCAAATACTTCCAGCTGTTAATCACATCAATATTACCAAAACTCACTTCAATACTAACATTTACAAGGCTTAGTCACATCAATCATGCAATTAAATTAAATGTTTAGATACTCCTTACTTCACAAGCGTATCATTCGTACCACCTTGCTCTTCCATAGAGCATTTTCGGCAAACAATCGATCATGACTATCCTCTTTATGCACTTACAATCCTGCATTCATAACAGCCTTTGAAATGGATCCTGAATTGTCATCAATTCATCATTTCATCCATTAGTTATTGATAATATCACATGCACTCATCTCAATGCATTCATGCAATGCATCACAACATTTGCACCTATACGTATGCAATCAGTCACTCACACCCTTCATATGCATCCATTCAATGCATGCCTACAAGATTCATAAAATATTTTCAATGCATATCCATTCAATGCTACCTTGCATTGATTCAGGAATACTATGCATTCAAACATACCATGCATGGCCTAACCATGACTACTTCATGTAGGATGCATTACTACAATCAAGATCATCAGTACTTACTTTCATTGGGATACTAAGCTCAATCAATATATACAGGCATCACATCTTTCTATATTCAAATATCCACATGGTATGAGGTCTCTTACCTTTACCACTCCTTGGAATTTGTCATAATCAAACTCTTACCTTCATGGGTCCTACTTACATCCTTGGCATGACCAATTTGGTTGGTCCTTTGTAGGAGATTGCAGAATTTGCTCACCAACTTTTGATTATGGACTTGTTTCCTCATCCCTTTCTTCATAGGGTTGCTAGTCACATTTGTCAACTTCAGCAACATATTCAGCCATGTCCATGTTTTCGTTGGTTTTTCCACTAATTCCAACACCAATGCAATAACTGTCATTAGTGGTTCATTATAAATGTATAATCCTCAATATCCTATGTATGCAAAACATATCCTCATGCATTTCATGAATAAAACTTATAAAATGTAGTTATAATCAGCAAGATATGGTTTTAAGGAAACTTCCCTTTTCAAGTCCCACATCCTTGCATGGAACTCCTCTTCCACACAACAGCTGGTTAGCCTTCATAGTCCTTGCTACCTCTGGGTATGCAACTTTTCAGATTTGTCCATTTGATAGCAGCGGCCGTCATTAGCACTTTGTTGCTCCATGCTTAGATTCTAGTGAATTTCCTTTGTTCCTTACTGGATAAGCTTTCCAACACCTATACACATGCTTCATTCCGACCTCAGGTGTGAAAACCACACCACTTCTAAGAATGAATATTTTCACCAAATCTCGGCATACAACTGCATTTTGGACTGGGTGCCAACTTCAGCCACCTATAAACCCCACTGAAAAACTGCTAAAAAATCCCATTTGAAAATCTCAAAATTTTCTTCTCCAGAATCGGCTCTCATTTCGACTATCAGGCCGACGTTTCGGAAGTCCGAACAACTAGTTTCCTCCACTATTCATTGGCTGTCGGATCCACTAAGCACTTCGCATCGGTGATCCAATCTTCTATTTTTTTTCAACGTGTCGGATCCGTAGTCATCTAGCCAGCTGCAATGGTGGATGTTCAATCCACTTTCTTCATCCGACGTCGCTCATCGACTGTCCAATTAACTAAATTTTTCCGACATTTCCTAAACTTAGAAAAAAATTTGAGTTTTCCCCATTAAAACTTTGATTTCGGCTCCCATCTTGGGTTTCCTTCCGCTATTGCAGAAATCCTTTCAACATTGACCTGCCATGGCGGCCAGGTCTTGTTCTTCTTCCACCGACGTATCGGCACCCTCAACATCTTTCTTCCACCGCCATTGCGGCACCATCATAATTTTCCATCCGCTTCGTTGGCTGAGACTTCCTCTATCTCTCGCTGCTACCAGGGGTCTGTATCGGAGGATCTTCCGACGATCCGATGGTCTTGACACTTAGAGAATTTTTCAAAATATTTCCTCCTTGTCAGCTTATTTCACCCAATGGCATCGGCTCTCAACACCTCTTCATTTCCACCATTGTGGATCCCCAAAGGACTAAGTTTCGTCGATCATTCTGCTAAGGCATACCCTGATCGGCATCGGTAGTCTTTTCTCATCGGAAGTCTAGTGCTTTTGGCTTCCGCAATGGCGGAACATCAAACCACTAACTTATTCCGATGGCTGACGTTTTCCTTACTTAGAAAAATTTTAACTTTCCTTCACGGCGTCGGCAGCCTTTTCACATCGAAAGTCTAGTGCTCTATACTTCCACAACGGTGGGCGCACGATCAGCTATTTTCCTTCGACGGCGTCAAACACGTAGAAAAAAATTTCCGCGATTTTTTTCCTTCCCAATGTCCTGTCAGGCATGCTTCCACCTAGCACTTCCGCTGCGTCAGAAGTCTGTTCCACTAGCTCTTCCGCTAAATCGAAAGTCGTTCCCACTAAGTGTTCTGACTTCTCAAACACTTAGAAAAATTTTGTGAAAGTTTTGTTGTCATCAAATTTTGATCTATGCTGGGCAGAAAGAAATTATACTTCTATCACTACATTCTCGTGGTCCATTCAGGCCCATGCTGCAACATGAGCTCTGATACCACTCTGTCATGTCCCCATCCCTTCGACTGATGAAGAGGACGCGACCAACACCAATTCATACAGGAAAAGATCCCCATGATCATGAACAGACATGAAAACAGTTCCATAGCCAAGAACAAGAATAAATAAATGCTGAAATTTAAGACTTAAACACAATGCATAACAGGATGCATAATCTATCGACATTCAGCGGAAGCAAACATATACAGACTAGCATTTAACATTTTCATCATAATTCAGGAAACAGTAGACATTACAGAGATGAAACAATCAACAGTCAGGAGAACTTATCTTTTAATGAAGAACTCACCTGCAACCAGCTACGTTGATGCAATGTTTCACCCAACCATAGGCCAACGTGCTCATCAATCTCTCAGCAACACTACCACCCCCGAGCTGGGCATGATTCCTCAAGGATTAAGGGTCAATGCAGGCTTACACATAGCCAAGGATACAGAAAGCATAGCCAAGCCAACACAGTTGGGTTTATCAAGCCATCAAGGAGCTAGGAAAGGCTAACGCTAAGCTACTATCCTCAACACCAGTTTTCTCATGCATACACAGCCTCTAATCCCACTCTCAACAGTCCGAAGACCAACCACTACATACCGTAGCAAAACAATCCCTTCACAGCCCTGTGAAGAAAACAAAGACAACTGGGGAAAATCCCAAACAAAAGAGGAAACACAACTCAATACCACAAGGAAATTTAGAGTTTTTCTTGGCCCTAGCATGGCCAAAACAACTCAACAACAACCCAAACCAGGGTACTTCAGCGACCACAACACACACTGCCAATTATGGCAACTTTACACAGTCCCAAACAGGGAAGAAGCCAAATTCCCAGCGTGGACAAACAAGGGAAATTCAGCCAATAGATGTGGAAGTTAGCAGTTGTCCAACATCCATCAACCCACAACACACAGCTCCTCAACGCAATGATGAATAAAGTTACACAGACAGAGAGAAAAAAAATGGGGAAAGAACAACTCACACCTGTGCGCAGAGAACAAAATACAGTCCAAAATGGAAGAAGCCCATACACAGTCCGAATGGAAGAAGAATCAGACTGTCAACAGCATCCAAAATCATGGGAAGAATGACAGCAACCCAAAACATGGGAGAAACCAACAGCAAAGCAGAAATTGTGCCTTTGAGGCCGCTCCCCTAGTTCGCTGCATGCACAAACCAATAAGAATCCTGACTGGTGCGTGAGGAAAACAGAATGCCTCTCTCTGCGTGAGAATGAACCGACGATGGATAGAATGGCCCCCGTCGTGGAGAGAATGAATGAAGGGCATAGCCCTTCTTCTCCCATCATGAGGTTCCCTCAGCTGGTGGAGTGTGCGTGCAGGCATGGACTGACAATCCTGCCACCCCACTCCCAAAAACAATAACTTCCTCTACCACCACCAGCAACTCTTAATGGAGGTGGTTGGATAAGACAAGGTGGTGACACATGGGTTCCCCCCCAAATACCAAGGTTGACATCCCCCACACCCTTACCTTTGGAATCATGCCCTTTTCATCTTTCATGTCGCACTGTCGTAGCTGGTTGTGGTTTATTTTAATTGATGTGCATGTTTACATGATACCGAATTATAATGTGCCAGATAGCACGATATACCATTGGCAACTACCCCTATTGCCGAAACATACACAACCAAATTGATGGTGGGGCTTTTTCCTTTAGCTCCTCACCATGTTTAATTACATTATATACATCATGCAAATGGGGTCAAAACTGGGGTGTGACATTCCCCTCCCCCTTGGAATAACACCGTCCTCGGTGTTCCAATACATAGGAATACATATACAATACATATACAATTGCACATCAAAATTTCAAAATTTTGCAGATTTGTCCACGTTCAATTATTTACTTTGAACATTCAAGACCAAGCCCCTCGGCTTCCATGAACTTCTCCTGCTGGTTCTCAGCTTTCAGCTTATCCCGAATTCTAGGAACTTTGCGGCTATTTCCCTCATCATGTTCCCTCATTGGGCAGTCCCGGCGTAAATGATGTCCTCCGCATTCCCAGCATTTCACTCGCTGCTTCATCTTTACCTGTTCAATTTCCTTTGAGTCTTCATGCCTGGACCGTTTCCCAATGGGTCGCTTAGACGAATGTCCCATCACTAATCCACCTTCCTTTCTTTTTCCGATTGCTCCTAGAAGGATTTTCACCTCCCTTTGCAAACCAATAGAGTCTTGCAAAATATGGTGGTTCATTTCATTCTGCCTCTTCTGTATCTTGAGCATCTCTCCAATATTCTCTTGGGTCTTGGAAATCATTTGAAGGAGACTTCCAGCTAAGTCCAACAACTTTTGATCTGCTGCCATGATCAATGTGCATCACCGAGTTTCACTTTTCTCACCTATGAAATGCACCATTGAAATTCTGTCAAACCAAGCATAATATAGACATCAAAATCAGTTAGTTAATTACCCAATCGGCATGACAGTACAAGCCTCATCAAGGAGACTTTTGTATTTTTCATGCCTTCCCAACAGGCACATGAGCTCATTGATGTCCATTCTTGGGCAGGGAATTAACTATTCCATCATTCACAATTTACTTTAAGCAAATATACACATTCCATTTTCAGTCATACATGCATTCAACAATATTTTTTTCTCACAA
>LPNX011234437.1:411851-424167 GCA_001517045.1 Pseudotsuga menziesii
ATGAAAAAACCGTCGAGCATGTACTAGTTCGGGCTCGTAAAATCCATGAATTAGTGCCTTATCAAGAATTCTTCTTTCTTTTCTTTGAGCTTGTCAAAAAATGAAGATGGTCCCAAGTTTGCTTTCTTGGACTCGTTAAACCTTTACAAGAAAGAAGGGAATGGGAGGGTTATTTCCATGTCTTTTTACATCTTGGAAGCAAGTCTTGTTTCCTTGAACAAAGCACCAGTTTTGAGTCTATCAACCGTTGGGTCCTAGTCTTTTCACTTTATCCTGATTCAGAGTTTTCTTACTCCTCCAGTTGGTCTCTTTTCCAATTATATGGGGAATCTGTCAATGTCTCCTACATTGCAGATTTGTTTCATTGGTCCTTTCGTGTCAAAAGCTGCCTAAGTCACTTTTGTGTCGTGCTCACTGTTCAAGGATTAAACCTTTGTCGGCCATTATGCAGTTACCTTGACCTTTTGTGTTGGCCATTCCCTAGTATCAGTTCATTACATCATGTCTTCAATGTCCTTGTCGTGAAATTTAGTACCAATTCCAGATCCAATTATTCTTTGACTTACCTCGTGTTGGATGATGAAGGATGCTTTAATGCCTTCCTTCCAACGGATCTCTTCCTATCGACTGCAACACATCTTGCTCTGGGGACGATATTTAGAGTTTTATGACAGTACCTTGGGAATTGTTGTCCTCAATGGCAATTTCCCTCGCTATTGGGTAGTGGGGATACCTTAATGTCTCCTACTCGATGGATTCTTCAAGTCCTTGTAATCACACTTGTTAGAATGTACTAGGTACCTTGGGGACCATTTTCATTAATGGTGGTTTCTCTCACGTTTGTTAATGGTTTTCATTATTGACCGGTAATCAAATGGTTTCCTCCATGTTCGACTTCAGCTCCTTTATTCGCATGGTTAGGATTCGTACCTTTTTTGGGCGGTTTGGATTGAAGACCTTGGGGCCGACAGTAGCATTGTCATCTTTTGCTATTGCCCAAGTTGCGCAAGACCTTGTTATACTTTATATGACATTTTGCTGAGACATAGATCCAACTTGTATTTTTGTGGCTATGATCGATTGTCGAGTATGGATCCACCTTGTTCATTTGTGGCCATGACTCCTTTAGATTTGATATGGCGCCTTTTTGTACATTGAGCGACCATGATAGTTTCATCAGTTATACATATGTTGGATCCCCCTTATATATTTATGGCGATGTTTTGTATATAGACATGTATGTGCCAGAGATCAGTTTTTCTGACATTTATCTCTCTTTCAGGTACCTTCACTCGAGCCTTTCAATCTTGGATTCTCTGCTCTCTCCATACTCAGCTGTTTCCTTTATAATGTATTTTAGCTATCGTCTTCCCCTCTAACCTCACACATTAGGGGGCATCTGTTATAGCTCAAAATGACACATCTCTACTTGTGACCACTTTCCCATGATTCTGTCACATGTTGACACTTCCATGACGACACTTCATGAAAGTCACTGAAAAGACACCTATATTGGAGGACCCATATCTTAAGTTCTGTAACTCCTTTTGGCCTCCTCTCTACATCGTTGGAAAGGTATTTTCATTAGCTAAAACTTTTCCGAAGACACCAAAGTCTAGAAATGCCCAGAAATACCTTACAAATGCGTTTTTTTGTGTATATGCGACTCTCCTTATAGGCAAGTCGTGAATCATACACGAGTCTTGTGTTTTACAAGTCGCAGATGGATGTATTCGCGGGTTTCTCTCGTTGAAACTCATGGGTCATTCACGGGTTGTCCTGCTACATAGTCGTAAATATGTCTCTTAACATTAAAACATAAAAACACGCCTTTTGAGTTAGTTTGGGTAGTTATGCAACTGACTTCTTCAGTTGTAACTACTTTGTCTTCGCCCCCATCTCTTCTTTAAGCATATAAATAGAGGTAGGGAGGTCCATGAGAGGGGACTTGGAATTTATGCATTGTTATGCTGGAGGAATTGGAGCTCTCTTTGCCCACACCTTTTCCCTAGAGGTCATCCCCTTGTGTTGCAGAGCTTGGAGGCTAAGTTCTTTGGAGAAGAGAAGCAGCAGAACCAGATCAAGGTTTTGTGAGGTGCCAAACTTGAAGAGAAGGTATACTTGTACTTGTTTTCAAGATTAATAAAGATGTGATGTTCTTCTTCTTCCCAAATCATTGTTCAATGTGTGATTGAATCTCTATTTATGATCTTAGTATGATGTTAATCAGATCATTATCTCATGTTTATTTGATTATTATTTCTTTATATGTGGTCATATTGGTTTGAGGAAGGTATAATTTGTTTTGCAGGTCTCTTGGAGCAAGAGGAGCAAGAAGAGGATTGAAGAGAAATCTTGGACCAGCCTTCAGTTATTCAGGTGTGGACCTTTCTCATCTCTGATCTTGCTTATATATGCTTCCTGAAAATTGTGCATCTCTCTTTCAACCCCAGTATGTTGATGGCCTCTTAAACCCTAGCCATAGGATACTTTCCTTTACAACACCTGCAACGTGTACCCATGGCACATTCATCAAATAGCCAAACAGTCAATCATTATTTGATAATACAATCCAAACTGATTGTTCCATAACCAAGCAATGACATTGGTAATCAAATTCAATAGGAAATTGCAATTCTGTCTACTACAGAAATTAGTTTGCTTCTAACATAATACGAATACCCACTTACAAAGCATCCTCTTGACACAATCTTATGTAAACCAATAGTCATTAGTAGTCGTCATCAATTTCTTAAATACGAAATTCACAATTCAAATTTAAAAACCCATTATGCATACCAACTAGCTTTACAGCCATTTTGGCTCTTTTACATGGTAGATTCTGGCATTGGTCAAGGTCTTACCTCTCACTGCCATGCTCGAAATAATCTACCTAAAACCTGAGCTTCAATCATCCAACACAATCTTATGCAAGCCAATAGTGACTAATAGTTGTCAGCAATTTCTTAAATCTGAAATTCACAATTCAAATTTAACAACCTATTATGCATACCAACTAGCTTTACAACCATTTTGGCTCTTTTACATGGTAGATTCTGGCATTGGTCAGGGTCTTACCTCTCACTTCCATGCTCGAAATAATCTACCTGAAACATGAGCTTCATTCAACCAAACACTTGGTAAGTCTGGATGCATATAAACTTCTCATTGCTACAACCATCACTGAAGCATTTTCAGAATTTATAAAATTCAAATACTTCCAGCTGTTAATCACATCAATATTACCAAAAATTACTTCAATACTAACATTTGCAAGGCTTAGTCACATCATTCATGCAATTAAATGAAATGTTTAGATACTCCTTGCTTCACAAGCATATCATTCGTACCACCTTGCTCTTCCATAGAGCATTTCCGACAGACAATCGATCATAACTATCCTCTTTATGCACTTACAATCCTGCATTCATAACAGCCTTTGAAATGGTTCCTGAATTGTCATAAATTCATCATTTCAGCCATTAGTTATTCATAATATCACATGCACTCATCTCAATGCATTCATGCAATGCGTCACAACATTTGCACCTATACGTATGCAATCTATCACTCACACCCTTCATATGCATCCATTCAATGCATGACTACAAGATTCATAAAATATTTTCAATGCATATCCATTCAATGCTACCTTGCATTGATTCAGGAATACTATGCATTCAAACATACCATGCATGGCCTAACCATGACTACTTCATGTAGGATGCATTACTACAATCAAGATCATCAGTACTTACTTTCATTGGGATACTAAGCTCAATCAATATATACAGGCATCACATCTTTCTATATTCAAATATCCACATGGTATGAGGTCTCTTACCTTTACCACTCCTTGGAATTTGTCATAATCAAACTCTTACCTTCATGGGTCCTACTTACATCCTTGGCATGACCAATTTGGTTGGTCCTTTGCAGGAGATTGCAGAATTTGCTCACCAACTTTTGATTATGGACTTGTTGCCTCATCCCTTTCTTCATAGGGTTGTTGGTCACATTTGTCAGCTTCAGCAACATATTCAGCCATGTCCATGTTGTCATTGGTTTTTCCACTAATGCCAACACCAATGCAATAACTATCATTAGTGGTTCATTATAAATGTATAATCCTCAATATCCTATGTATGCAAAACATATCCTCATGCATTTCATGCATAAAACTTATAAAATGTAGTTATAATTAGTAAGATAGGGTTTTAAAGAAACTTCCCTTTTCAAGTCCCACATCCTTGCATGGAACTCCTCTTCCACACAACAGCTGGTTAGCCTTCATAGTCCTTGCTACCTCTGGGTATGCAACTTTTTAGATTTGTCCATTTGATAGCAGCAGCTGTCATTAGCACTTTGCTGCTCCATGCTTAGATTCTGGTGTCTTTCCTTTGTTCCTTACTGGACAAGATTTCCAACGCCTATCCACATGCTTCATTCCGACCTCAGGTGTGAAAACCACACCACTTCTAAGAATGAATATTTTCACCAAATCTCGACATACAACTGCATTTTGGACTTGGTGCCAACTTTAGCCACTTGTAAACCCCACTGAAAAACTGCTGAAAAATCCCACTTGAAAATCTAAAAATTTTCTTCTGCAGAATCAGCTCTCATTTCGACTATTAGGACGACGTTTCGGAAGTCCAAACAGCTAATTTCCTCCACTGTTCATCGATTGTCGGATCCAGTAAGCACTTCGCATCGGCGATCCGATCTTCTATTTTTTTCCGACGTGTCGGATCCATAGTCATCTAGCCAGCCATAATGGTGGACGTTCAATCCACTTTATTCATCCGATGTCGCTCATCGGTTGTCCAATGAACTAAATTTTTCCAATGTTTCATATACTTAGAAAAAAATTTGAGTTTTCCCCATTAAAACTTTGATTTCGTCTCCCATCTTGGGTTTCCTTCTGCTATTGCGGAAATCCTTTCAACATTGACCCTCCATGGCGACCAGGTCTTCTTCTTCTTCCGCCGACGTATCAGCACCCTCGACATCTTTCTTCTACCACCATTGCGGCACCATCATACTTTTCCATCTGCTTCGTCGGCTAAGACTTCCTCTATCTCTCGCCACTACCGAGGGCCTGTATCGGAGGGTCTTCCGACTAAGTCTTCCGATGATCTGACGGTCTTGAAACTTAGATAATTTTTCAAAATATTTCCTCCTTGTCGGATTATTTCACCCAATGGCATCGGCTCTCAACACCTCTTTATTTCCGCCATTTTGGATCCCCAAAGGACTAAGTTTCGCCAATCAATCTGCTAAGGCATACCCTGATCGGCGTCGGCAGTCTTTTCTCATCAGAAGTCTAGTGCTTTTGGCTTCCACAATGGCGGAACATCAAACCACTAACTTCTTCCGATGGCCAACGTTTTCCTTACTTAGAAAAATTTTAACTTTCCTTCACGGTGTCGGCAGCCTTTTCACATCGGAAGTCTAGTGCTCTAGACTTCCGCAACGGCGAGCGCATGATCATCTATTTTCCTCCGACAGCGTCAAACACTTATCAAAAAATTTCCACAATTTTTTTCCTTCCCAATGTCCCATCAGGCATGCTTCCATCTAGCGCTTTCGTTGCGTTGGAAGTCTGTTCCACTAGCTCTTCCGCTACGTCAGAAGTCGTTCCCACTAAGTGTTCCGACTGCTCAAACACTTAGAAAAATTTTGTGGAAGTTTTGTTGTCATCAAATTCTGATTTTTGCTGGGCAGAAAGAAATTCTGCTTCTGTCACTACATTTTGGTGGTCCATTCAGGCCCATGCTGCAACATGAGCTCTGATACCACTCTGTCACATCCCCATCTCTTCGACCGGTGAAGAGGACACAACCAACACCAATTCAGACGGGAAAACAGCCCCATGATCATGAACAGACATAAAAACAGTCCCATAACCAAGAACAAGAATAAATAAATGCTGAAATTAAAGACTTAAACAAAATGCATAATAGGATGCATAATCCATCAACATTCAGCGGAAGCAAACATATACAGACCAGCATTTAACATTTTCATCATAATTCAGGAAACAGTAGACATTACAAAGATGAAACAATCAACAGTCAGGAGTAATTATCTTTTAATGAAGAACTTGCCCGCAACTAGCTACGTCGTTGCAATGTTTCACCCAACCATAGGCCAGCGTGCTCATCAATCTCTCAGCAACACTGCCACCCCCGAGCTGGGCATGATTCCTCAAGGATTAAGGGTCAATGCAGGCTTACACATAGCCAAGGATACACAAAGCATAGCCAAGCCAACACAGTTGGGTTTATCAAGCCATCAAGGAGCTAGGAAAGGCTAATGCTAAGCTAGTGGCCTCAACACCAGTCTTCTCATGCATACACATCCTCTAATCCCACTCTCAACAATCCGAAGACCAACCACTGCACACCGCAGCAAACAATCCCTTCACAGCCCTGTGAAGAAAACAAAGACAACTGGGGACAGTCCCAAACAAAAGAGGAAACACAGCTCAATCCCACAAGGCAATTCAGAGTTATTCTTGGCCCTAGCATGGCCAAAACAACTCAACAGCAACCCAAACTAGGGTACTTTAGCAACCACAATACACACTGCCAATTATGGCAACTTTACACAGTCCCAAATAGGGAAGAAGCCAAACTCCCAGCGTGGACAGAGAAGGGAAATTTAGCCAATGGATGTGGAAGTTAGCAGTCATCCAACATCCACGAACCCATAGCACACAGCTCCTCAATGCAACGTTGAAGAAAGTTACACAGACAGAGAGAAAAAAAAATGGGGAAAGAACAACTCACAGCCTGTGCGCAGAGAACAAAATACAGTCCAAAATGGAAGAAGCCCATACACAGTCCAAATGGAAGAAGAATCGAACTATAAACAACATCCAAAATCGTGGGAAGAACAACAGCAACCCAAAATGTGGGCAAAACCAATATCAAGGCAGAAATCGTGCCTTTAAGGCCACTCCCCCAGTTCGATGCATGCACAAACAAAGAAGAATCCCGACTGGTGCATGAGGAAAACAGAATGCCTCTCTCTGCATGAGGATGAACCAACCATGGATAGAATGGCCCCCGTCGTGGAGAGAATGAATGAAGGGCATAGTCCTTCTTCTCCCATCGTGAGGTTCCCTCAGCTGGTGGAGTGTGCATGTAGGCATGGACTGACAGTCCTACCACCCCACTCCCAAAAACAATTACTGCCTCAACCACCACCAGCAATTCTTAATGGAGCTGGTTGGGTATGATAAGGTGGTGACACATGGGTTCCCCCCCAAAGACCAAGGTTGACATCCCCCACACCCTTACCTTTGGAATCATGCCCTTTTCATCTTTCACGTTGCACTGTCATAGCTAGTTGTGGTTTATTTTAATTGATGTGCGTGTTTACATGATGCCGAATTATAATGTGCCGGATAGCAGGATATACCATCGGCAACTACCCCTATTGCCGAAACATACAAAACCAAATCGATGGTGGGGATTTTTCCTTTAGCTCCTCACCACGATTAATTACATTATATACATCATGCAAATGGGGTCAAAACCAGGGTGTGACATTGTTACGGAGAGAAATTCCTATGGCTTGGGGTACCACAACAGACAGCTTTGACTCCAAAAATCAATCTTTCCCAATATGCAATAGAAATAAAATGTCTAACACTAAAGGATCGGACCTCGTACCTTATTCAAGATGGTTGAAGTAGATCCCCATTGAGCTTTCCAATCTTCAGGTTGAATTGATATAATACTTCCTCAACAACAAGTAAACAATACAAGCATACTATATATCATGGTGTTAGATCTATTCTAGCATATATAATCAATAATGTAAAATCATTTGACATATTCCAATGGATACAATATTTAATCAAATACACATCATTGGACAAGAAAAGATATTTCCATTAATATAAATAAGAGATTACAAGATAGATACAACCTCTGACGACACGTCTGCGAACCGAAGAAACTGAATCCCCCACTTAGGCCTCCACCACCTCAATCCTCCATCTCACGATAGCAAGCTCACTAGCGAAAGGCAAGCTTGGGAAGAACATAAAAGTTCTCCAAGGGACAAAGGGATGCAGACTCAAGTACAAATTCCGGCAACAATGGAATATAGTTTCTTTGCTCTCAATCTCTCTATATGCCTTCAATGTACCAAGGGGTTCCTTATATAGCTTCACAAGGGATAATGAAGGGTCGAATCCGAGTGATCTGGAGGCATATGGAAGGCCAGGAGTTGAATGAGTCAGATCCATGTCAAGGAAAACTCCAAAAGGATTTGGATTATGCACACATCCCGATGTACGCGGTTATAGGGGTCAAACCCGCGTATGTACACGGTTATCGGGTAAAAAACCGCGTATATCATTTTTCATATAGTTTTAGGGATGATCAAGGAAACATCAAAGGATAAAAGATAGTCCATGAGGTCTAAAGAGTCTGCAGTGGGACAGGGGAAGGACATACAAAGTGTGATTCACCTAGAGTGGTGAAATCCTCTATAACAGATGCCCCCTAATGTGTGAGGTCAGAGGGGTCATACGATGGCCGAAATACATTATAAGTCCATCCCAGAAGTGGAGTGATGAAGGATCCCAAATGGAAGACCAGCCACCCAATCAGCATAGTACAATAATACAACTCTGCATATAACTACAAGTACATATAGCAGTCTCGGATACATAATAGTACAATGGCCATGAATAGGCATGATACATAATATCACATATGTGGTCATCGCCACGTACAATATACATAGATCAGAATCTCCATGATGAAGATATACAAAGGACCATGATCTCCAAAATGGCTGAAGATATATAATAGATCAAGATCTCCATAGTGGCTGGAAATGTCTGACATACACTGGAATGAAGTCATGAGAGCTGAAATCTCATGAACACTGGCACGATCAAGGAGGTAGCATATAAGAGATGCCACCAGTCTGGAAAGTCTTCTACACAAACCGCTACGAGTACATTTCCTACTATGTGAATAGAGGTGTCGAGGTCGAACATAGTAGTCCATCGTCTAATTACCGGTCATTGATGTATACCGTTAACAGACGCGAGATTACCCACCGATAATGAAAATGGGAATCAAGGTACTAGAGTGCAAACTAACAAGTGTGAATAGATGTGTTGAGGTCGAACACTTGAGAGAATCCATCGATCAAGGGACATTGATGTATTCCCAAGAAACTGTCGATGGCGAGAGAACCTGCCACTCATGACTGCAAGTCTCAAGGCACTCAAAAGGACTCTAGATTCCAATCCCAAAATAAATGATCTGAAGTCAATGGGATGAAATCTGCTGGAAGGAGGGAATTAAGGCATCCCCCATCATCCAACACGAGGTACTCAGCAAAGCTATATAATGTGGAAGGACTCGATCATAGGGTGCACGAACCAGTAACTGTACTGGGAATGGCCGACATGCAAAGTCAAGATAACTGAGGAATGGCTGACACAGGTTTCAACTTCCTTCGAACAAGAGCATAACGGCATATGGTGACTGAATGAAGGTAGCATAGACTCGATATACAAACTGGGACATCTCTGTGACACAGGAGGCATCAACAGAGGCTCCATAGGGACTGGAAGCTTAACCAGTCAGTGGATATAAATTCAGATAAATGAGTACAGCTCCTAAAGTCAAAATATAACCCAACCAATGGATGTGATATACAGTGCTCTGTTCGAAGGCGACACGACTCGACAGCTGCCAAAGATAACATCTTTCCTTGTCCAGCTTTTTGGTTTTTTTAATTTTTTTTTTTTTGGACTTTTTTAGTTATTTGAAAAGCTTGAAAAAAGAATAAACTAGCTTTATAGTTACAAACTAGGAGGAGACAAGTGTCATCAGGGCAAACAAACTAGTTCCACGCAGTGGAACATTCCTATGCTCAATGCAAGGATACATGTGTAGGATATCGACACTCGGGGGAAAATCCCCTCCCGATACAAAGGGAAATCAAGCTGCGAAGGATATAAAAAATGGCTCTGCATGGCTAGACATGAGACAAGCTCGGGCTATATGGCTGAAACGTAATGTCAGGGGAGCCGGCATAAAGCTCAATAAGGCAGGCAAAGCTCATGATAATGCATTCACAACTTGACATAGGGGGAGTCCAGAGGGAAACAGGCCAGCATAAGATCAAGAGGAGTATGAGGCTCTTGCGAAATGCAATGGTAGTACTATACAACGGACTCCCACACCCTAAAGGAGAAAACGTCGGCATGGGCCCCAAATGCAAATAAGGGGCTAACTAGGGTACCCATGTAAGGTGAAGCTCTACCACTCGTATCATGCCACTTCTAAAGCAGCAAGTAGGTTCCGTGACATAATAGAGTGGGTTCGTACCTAAGTTCATGGTGACATGGTCATAAGGTCATGCAAAATGCAAACAGTGGTGAACCTAACCTATATGCCAGTGTAGACATTATACCTGAGATCAGTACGAACGGGTCAATCCAATGGCTAAAACGGCACTGAAAATGGTCTTCTACATCACAAATTATGTCAGAAACGGTCCAAAATTGTTAGAAACTGTCAAAACTATAGGAAAGGGGGTAAAAAATTTCAAATATTTGAAAATTTTTCTATAAATAGTAAAAAATATAAATCATTTGAAACTTTAACCCATTGGAGCTCTGATTTTCAACTGCAAATTCCAGGAGATCCAGCCAGCGGAATTCACAACCGTTTCTTCCAGGTATTTACTCATGCTCTCCTCATGCATTTTAATATAATTTTTGTTGATTTTCATGGTGAAATGAGGTTGTTTAGGCCATCTCTACATGAGCGCTGCGGCCCATGTGGATATCGAAGCTTTTTCCACGTATAGGGCTGGATATACGCAAAAAAAAGGCTAGAAACCGCGTACATACGCGGTTGTTTGCAAAACAGTCACGTATGACGCCGCGCAAGTGAATTTATAAGAATCTAATGGGAAATGTGGAAATTTCTCTTGCAGGATGGTACTATAATGGAGAGAGCGCAAGCATGGTGAAGTAGAAGAATCTGTAAGGGCCAACGTGATGGCTCAACAAGCTCTTCGAGCATGCGAACTCTACAAGTTTTGGTGTCTTGGTGGTCTGAGGGCCAAACCAAGACTGCTAGAGATGCTGGTAGACTATTGGGATCCAGAATCAGAGTCCTTCTGGATAGATGGGATGTATCTCACCATAGAGGTGGAAGACATATACTTTATCATAGGTCTATCTAGACGAGGGGAAGTGTTGAAACTTCGTTCCCGAGGTGGGCCAGGTGGTGGGCTTACTATCGATGAGCATGTAGCTATGTACTTCTACCCAGATACTAAGAAAGTAAGAAGTCAAGTCCCCACCAATGCTATACAGGTTCTGGGCCTAAAGTCCATACTACTAACGCTGGGCAGGATAGCAGGCTTAGCCTCACTCCATCAGGCCTCGCGGCCACTGATGTTCTATGCGGTGGAGTGTATGAGACCGACCATATGCGACTGGAGTACTACACTACTGAGCAACATGAAACACCAGCTCAGTGAGTGTAAGGCAGGCAAGATACGGAACTTCAGGTTCAGCAACATTCTAAGCACGTTTTTCTTCGAGCATGTTCCAGGATTGAGCCCTAGAGTGGACATTCCTCTCCACGGGGTTCGAGATCCGGCCCAATGGCATTGGGAAGATGCTATGTGCAGACTGGGGGGTGGTAGGGTGGCCAACCCATATCCAGCTGACTTCTTTCCATGGTGGCAATGATAGATTGTTGCCATAGATGACTACCCCTATGGAGGGATAGATTTCCGGGGGGATCCGAACATGCCATTGCCACCAGGATCGGCATATGGAGAGATAGGTACCGAATCTCGACTCTCACTCTTTTTTTGTTAAATTTTTTTTGAGTTATTTAATTTTTTTGTATTTTCTTTGATTATATGGAATCAAAAAGACATGTTTTGGTGTGACAACACATAGTGACATCTACTATTCATGTGCAGATGTGGGACCACGGCGACCAGAGGGCTTCCCACGTCATAGATGGAGGGGAAGAAGGGATGACATCACAGGTGTGGATGCGGAGCGAACGCTCCAGAGCATTCATACCAACTTCGTGCGACTGACTCATAGAGTTCCCATGGCACAAGTCGAGGACTTTCCTGAGGCCATGCAGTGACAGGTGGTGGGCGTGCCATGTGCATGGGTGCATTTATTTCGGCGGCTAGCTAGTGTATAAATTCAGGCCTGCAGTAGATTAATTTCACTCACAGCAATTAACAATTGATCATGCAAATTATCAACAATGGAGACTGAATATGGAGCTGTAAC
>LPNX011234437.1:424507-457183 GCA_001517045.1 Pseudotsuga menziesii
TAGAGCCGTAGTGACGTATCATGATCACAACCCTCCCCTTCGACAAGATTAGATACCTGGGAGTGTATATGTTTTGTACGACCGTGTATTATATGATGGAAGCTTTGAAAGCTCCACTTTTGTATATGACACTATATATTACCACATTTTTTATATATATAAAAGGTTTTATGGTGATTGGTTTATTTATTTACATGTGTAAAAATGTTTGTGATTAATTTATTATGAATGAAACAAATGCCAATCTAACACATAGTTAGCATATGATTCAGCAACTTGATTATCATTTCTTGGAATGTGTATATATGTGATACTGTCAAATTGTCATTCTAACAATATCACATGTAAGAATCTTCTCAATAACGTCAGATCTCTAACATGGTACAAACCATTGAGCTATGACACTACTAACTCTGAATCAAGACGTACCTCAAGAGATAGAACGCCATGTGAAATGGAATCCCGTAGAAGCTCGATAATTGCGCTATATTCAGAAACATTGTTGGAAGATGGCCGTAGACATACACCTCCTGAGGACAGTACCTGACCCATAGGAGTATAAATCACCCAAGCAGCAGAGCCTGAGTGCTGAATGTGACGGCTTGCACCATCTGTGAATCCTATGTAGGTGGAATATTCCATTGACATCTGCCAAAAGAAACGGAAACTAATCACAAACCTGATCACGATAAGAAAAAGACCTAACTATGCAAAGTTGTACACTAATATACAACAAGCAGCCTTGGCTAAAGATCATGCATAGTATTTTTTGAGATAGAGCCCATTTCTAGGCTCTGCCAAAGTTGTGCCTTCGTAATTGACTAACTCATAGGCACCCTTCTCTAAGACATGCTTGACCATGTAAGGACCACACCACATAGGATTAAATTTCCCTGCCCCCAAGGGTTCTTTCGATTGATCCCACAAAAGGACCAAGTCTCCTTCACTAAACAATCTTGGACAGACAGACTTGTCATATTGGACCTTAATGCGACGTTTATTAACCTCTAGAGCCACCAAGGCATCTCAACGTTGCTCATCAAGTTGCTCAAGGTGGACCAAATGCTCCTCCAAAGGTGAAGTGTATGGTAAGAGTTCCACAGCTAGCTTCAACGGAGGAATCTCGTATTCAACCGTCAATATCAACTCCACTCCATGCACAAGCTGATATGGAGAAAAACCAGTGGCAGTCTTAACCACGGTTTGATATGCCCACAAAGCAGGGTATAACATAATATGCCAATTCGTCTTGCTATGTGCGATGGTTCGTTGGAGAATGGACTTAAGTGATTTATTCACTGCTTCAACCTGTCCATTCGCTTGGGGGTAGTAAGAAGAGGAGTGCTCTTGCTTATACCCTAACTTGGATGCCAACTCTTCCATCATACGATTCTGAAAGTGCGAGCCATGGTCAATGACAAGCTCTTTCAGAATCATGAACTGAGTAATGATTTGGTTGAATACGAAGTGAGCGGCTGTCTCACCATCGGATTTTATTGTAGGCATTGCCTCAGCCCATTTCATGAAATAATCCACAGCCACTATAATATAATGGTGCCCCCTAGCCGAAGCTGGGTTGCAATCCATAAAATTGAGCCCCCACTTAGTGAAGGGACCGACGGTGATAATGGGATGTAACGGGGCAGGCTTCGAGCACATATTTCATGCAAACACCTGGCAAGGGTGGCACCTCTTGACCGCATCAACACAATCTTTAAAGATTGACGAGTAGAAATAACCCGCTCTCAAAATATTTTGAACTGTAGAAAGCCCAGATAAATGACCACCACATGCCCCTCCATGGAAATCATTCAGCACAACCTCAGCCTCCTCATGAGTTAAACAACGTTGTAAAATAGAATCTACCCCACAGTGGTAAAAAGTATTGTCCACTATAAGGTAGTTCTTAGAGACGTGACGTAATCGTCGTCGTTCATCTCATGAGAGGTGAGTAGGGGTCCTCTTTGTTTGCATATATACTATCATATCTCCATACCATGGGTCAGACATTGAGATTAAGAAGATGTGTTCATCAACAAATGTATCTTCACAAACCAACTCCTCGACCTCGCTCGGGAAATCCGATATAAGCTCTGCAAAAATTAACGATTTCTTCGACTTTGCTGAAACAAATTCGAGATCGAACTCTTGCAGAATGACAATCCATTTATTATACTTTCCCCCAATCATCCTTCATGTGAGGATGAACTGAAATGGATTGATATGGGCCACAACCAAGGTCTGGTGAAGGAGAATATAATGTCTCAAACTCTGAACCACATGTACGGTCGCTAAAGCAAGCTTCTCAACATGCGAATAACGAATCTCTGCATCAATAAGGTTTCGGCTCAGACAATATATGACATGCTCTTGGAGCTCCTCATCCTCCTGAACCAACACCATACCAATCGTCTCTAAAGACGCGGCCACATATAATAGGAAATCACAGCTATAATCCGGAGGACTAATCACCGGGGTCGATGTTAGGGCTCGCTCATCCCATTCAAAGGGAGTATCCTTCTTCAAGAGACGCATAAAGCCTCTAGTCAAATTGGCAAAGTTGACAACAAATATTCGTAAGAATTTTTCCATACCTTGAAAACACTGAAGATGACGAATGTTCTTCGGGGGAGACAACTGAAGTATTGCCTCAACCTTTAAGGGATCAACTCTTATGCCCTCCTTTGAAACGATGAATCCTAGTAAACGACCTGAATTCACACAAAAGATGCACTTATGAGGATTTAATCAAACCGAATAGTACCAGCATCTTTCGAAGACCAATCTCAAGTGATAGGGATGACGCATTCTCATACGAGAATGAGAAGCGAGGTCATCCAAAAATACTTCAATAATAGACTTGAGATCGTGGAAAATCAAGGTCATCACCCTCTGAAATGTAGCTCCAGCATTTTTAAGGCTGAAAGGCATTTTTTGATATGCAAACGTTCCCCAAGGATAAATAAATGCAATATTGTGTTGGTCCTCAAGTTTAATCTGGATCTGATTATACCCGAAAAATTCATCCATGAAGGAGAAAACCTCACTACCCGCACACTCATCCAAAATCTGATCTATAAACGGTGTGGGGAAGTTATCCTTAGGACAGGCACGATTCAAATCATGGAAATTAGTGCATATTCGAATCACTCCCTACTTCTTATCCACCGGAACGGGGTTTGAAACCCACTCCGTCAAGGGAACGGGATAGATAAAAACCAGCTTTCAACAGCTTCTCTATCTCTTCCTTAATGGCGGGTGCTTTCCTAGGATTCACGACGCGTAAACGTTGTCGAACAAGCTTAGCATTGGGGTAAGTCTTAATCTCATGTTCGACAATCCGAGGGTCAATACCTGGCATCTCATCATAAGACCAAGCAAAAACATCATGGAATTCCTTGAATAGCTCGGTATATTCAAGAATATCAGCATGGGAACATTTCGCCCCAATATCGACATTCTCAATGGTGCCAGGATTTCGAGAGATGTTGATAGAAATCGTGGAAGATATGTTCGCCATGTTTCCATCAGCCATCTGACTAGGAGAGCTTAATGGAACCATGGGACTACCAACTCTCTGACTAAGAATCTCCCTATAATCCTCATGCTCCAAACGGTCAAGCGGTGGAAGGAAATATGATCTATGATGAAGTTCCTCCCATGGTGGCTCAATGCCCGACATAGCCTCGACGATCGCTTCATCTGAAGGGGAAACCATATCAAGGCAGTCGTGGGAATGAGAAGACTGTACTGCCCATGCAGGCAGCACATAGGGGTCTTCCTCTCTCGTCCGCGAAGAGGAAGAACAAGGCTTTGCAACATTCTTAAGATTGGCTTGATAAGCTATCATGGCTGCAGGAAGTGGCACGTTGGTCTCGACAGGCTCACTCGAAATACGCAGTGTAGGAAGAATCCAAGGATCTTCCACATGAGTCGTGCGAAAAGACACTAAGGTCGTAGAAGTTGAAGCCTTATAGGAACAAGATCCTATCATGAGGACCGATGCAGGACAACTAAAGCTTCCCATGAGGGATGGATACATGCCTATACCCACACTCCCAGTTGCTAGCTGAGAGTGTTCAACAATCGGGACCGAAGCTCCCGAAGATGTAGTAACAGGGGAATTCTTGAATGTCATTTGATCAATCGTTACAATATTCCCGTTATGTGGAAAGCATACAACATGGAACAAGGAAGAAGCAACGACTTGCATACTATACATCCAGTTCCTACCCAGCAAGAGATTGTAGTAGAGAAGGCATCAACCACCTCAACCTCTATCGCAATGGTCTTCCCCCCCAAATGGAATTTAAGGAATGGAAGGATGCCATGCGGCCTAAAAGATCTCCCATCAAAAGAAATTAACATAGTCACTGATTTCAACAACTCAGGAGAACCAAGACCCTTCCAATAGGACAAAGACATCACAGATGCAGCAGCGCCCTCGTCAATCACAGTGCACTTGATAATCATATTAAGACATTCTACGTGTACCAAAAGTGACACATAGTAGGGCAAGCGAGGCTGATGTCCTGTAGTTTCAAATTTGATCATTGAGGAAGAATCATCACCGTTCACACCAAGAGCAGAAAGCAAAGCCTTCCTTTGCGAAGGACAACTCTGAAGCACTTCTAATGCAGACATCACACAAGGAGTATGGCCCAAATCCTCGACAACTGAATAATTCTGGGCGGCTCAGGTATTTGGATTATACCCCGAGCGCTTAAGTACCCCCTTAGGAATGCGAGGTGCAGCCTCAGGTTTATCCGCAGGTTTCTCAATGCGCAAAGGGGTTCCTAGTTGATTAGGTTCTTTGCCTGGGCTGGGTTGTGACGATCCATAATCTTTCGCACGAGTCACAACCTTGGAAGCACGGACCATGTTAATGCACCCACAAGCACTAGTCTCTAGTGGATCATTCTCACTAGATTGCTCCTGGGACTTCGAGTTCATATTCTGGTTATGTGGTAAAGGGTTCGTTAGCACAGTTGGGCCTTGTGCTAAGAGTCTCGAAGCTTCATCAATTCGAGGGCACAAGTAAGTGAGGTGATCATCCTTACATAGCTTGCAAGGGAACTTAACCTTACATTTCACTTGCTTGTCCCCGCCAGCATTGTTACTGTTCTTGTCATTATTGGTAGCATTCTCATTCCTATTCCCACCCTTTCGATTATTATTCTTACCCTTTCTTCTATTCCATCTGGGCTGCTGGTTACCCTTCTGGTCCGACGATTGCACAGAAAGTACATTCGCCGTTTGGGTGGGTTGAGACGAAGCCGTAGCTTGTCCCGAAGCAGACTGGTTGAGCGACAATTGACTAACTTGTTTTGCAACTGAATCCACAGGTTTCGCACTTGCACAACCCACAATTCCATCGGCATGTGGTCCAGGTTTGACCTTGGGATCGAAACTAGAAAGAGGAGCGTTGGGAATAATCTCATATAACAAACCGGACTGAGCATAAATCAGGTCCAGTTCCTGCGCCCTAAATATTGCTTGTTCCGCATTCTGCACGCCATATGTGGAAACATCCTTCGCGATATATGGCAATAAAGACTTGAGGAACCACTCAAGAAGGAACTTCAGTGGTATAAAAGCTTTAATTAATCTCTTCTATCTACGCCACTCCTGAATATGATCAGAAATATGGGTGGATTTATCTTACTGAAATGTCGACAAGAGTTCAGTACCAACATCATAGCGCACTGGTAGCTGGAAGTGATTAAGAAAAGTCATCGCAAGATCGTCGAACAAGGCAAAAGCTCCCTTTGGTAACTCTATATACCATTTCGCAGCAGGCCCCGTGAGGGTGCATTGAAATAGCCGCAAGCGAACTGAATCCTGATGTAATGAATTCGAAGAGCACCAAAGGTGAAACATGGTAACGTGTTCGCTTGGATCCTCTCCCAGTTTTCCTTCGAACTTAGGTATGTCTGAAGGAAGCTTGGTAGGGACAGCCGGCCAAGCCGGGTCATGAACCATGGGATCGTTCGTAAGTCTCGATAAGTCAGGAAGGTTAAGCGTCGCAAGGAAAGGGAGCCTAGGATGATGAGGTCGATGGACCACTTGCTGGTTCACATAGGTTTGAGCACCACCATGGCCTTGGCCATAGTGTCCTCCTCCTGTCTGACCCATATAGGGTGACGTGGAAATACCATAGTAAGGTGGATCTTGACTAGTAGGAGCTATGAAGCCGTAATTAGGAGAGTAAGCAGGTTGTTGATACCCACCTCCATAAGGTGAATAAACCTGTCCATACTGTGTCCCATAATAAGGTCCATAGGTCATCGCATGCGATGTCCCATGGGACACTCCATAGGTAGGAAGATAAGCTCCGAAAGGGGGAACATACATACCAGAAGTAGGTATATATTCCCTGGACATGACAAGCTAACCACTATAAGTGTGAATATAGCCTCCCAAAGCAACGGGTGGTATATGAACTTGAGACACAATCGGCCTAGTAACCGCAGTATGGACCTGACTCATAGCCATATATCAGCTCGAAGGACCACATGAATAAGGTGGAGGATGTACATTTGAAGAACTCGGAACTGAGGATGAAGGAATCTGAGTAATAAGATATGTACTACCACCTATTGTCACCTGTCTCGGACCTGGTATCCTAATTGGATCGCTAACCCTAGACCTAGGAGGGAGATGAGATGTAGCTTCCACCACTGGGATGGAAGGTGCAATGTGACTAATACTCCCAAACCTCTTCGCAAGGTAAGGAATGGGATTTCCCCCAGGCATAGTGCTAGGCTCGAAGTCAGATTCGACATGAAATGTCAAATCATGCATAGGAAAACCAGTCATAGCATAATTACCGTAGCTAGTGCTGGCAGGTTCAAAGTGAGTCTCGACATCTTTTGGTATTCCATACCAGTAATGTGTCAATGGGGAATCATCCCTAAGGTGAGTAGGTCTATCATGCAAAGATCCTATCTAGGAAATCACAGGACCGAACTCAGCTAGGTCAGTTGAAGGATCGTATGTAGGAGTAAATTCCCCATCGTCAACACGAATGGGAGGAGGTGGCTCAGGAATAGTCTCTGAATGATCCTCCATGGTGTGTGAATTAGTGTGTGACATAGTCCGCCTGGACTGTCTAGGTCTCTCTCCCAAAGGAGGAGGAGAAGTAGAAGGCAGAAGTCCTGCTAACCGACGAGAACGGCGCGAAACCGCACTTGAATCCATAATGACTCAAAACAAAAATAGCAAAGACTCTCTATTTATGTAAACCCTAGGCCAACTAGCGTGCACAGAGCAATCACTAATAAAATCTAAATCCAAATGCAAGCAAACAAGGGCTGGATAAGTGAGCTCCCGAATGAAGTAGGTATGTCTCTCCTAGGAGAGGCCTAAGACTCCCATACACAACAAGCAGAGGTACGTAACCAATTATTGTGGCCCTCATCTTCAACGCGTAAAGCGACTGTGCTGTCCGACCCCAACCTAGCCGAGACACCTATAGAATAACCTCTACAAGTACCCCCTCGATATCCTAGGTAAGGTCACTAAGGTCACCTCAATATAATCAAATCTCAGGCGGACAGTCACAGGCGGGATTGACCGTATGGGCAGAGTAGCAAAGCCCGAAATTCTCGAAAGAGCCCCCAGATACGAATACATTCCTGGAAATATCTTCGGTGATACTCAGTTATGACTAGGGGTCATCCCAATAGATAACCACTCACACTGCCTCGTGCTTAACTCCCGTTTGAGAGGAGGATCCTGAGAACGATGGTTATATCAAGGATTTCACACACTCCCTGGAAAGACACCTAGATGTTGTCATTTAGTGATCTTGGAGAATTGACTTACAATGAACTATTCCAAGATCCTAAAACCTAAGCTTGGTTGTGCGCCCTAGAAAAGAAAAGAGTGTAATTCATTTTAATTAGCGTTGATTTTAGTTGGATTTATTACTCAAAAATAGGATATGGTCGTGCAACTAGTGGTGTTATGATGCAACATGAAGTAAAATGCACACCGTAACAATCAATGTTAATGCATTGTGTCCATGTAAACAGGGTATGCTACTACGTGAAATGCACAATTCTTCTTCAAGTGATGAATGCAAAATTTTTCCTATATGAATTCCTAACTAGTACTCCAAAGCAAATCTAGATCTAGTGCAAGTACAATGCAAAGTGAAAAATGCAATGCATTATGATAAGCAAATGTTTTTGGATTTTTTGAAAATATAAGAGATGCAAAAAGCAAAAGAATGATTCTACCACCCCTAGACTCTGCAAGCACACATAAACAACATCCAAGCAAAGCACTAAGGTAAAATAACTCTAATGCACTAATCTCAAACAAAAAATCGAAAATGCCATGACAAGAACTTTACTAAAAAAAAATTTAGGCTAAAAAAAACGTTTTCGATCAGAAACAGAGATCAAAACAGACTCAGGCAGTGCGAAAGGAGACTCAGCAACTAACAGCATTCACCTAGCAACCAATTATCTTCCACAAAAGAGAAAAAACTAGGGTATACGCGACTGTTCATAGTAAACCCGCGTGTATACACGGAAATCACAGATAAAATCGCGTGTATACGCGACTGTAAATCAAAAACCCACGTACAGGAAGAAAAGGTGCATAAAAAAAGGCAAATAGACAGGCTGAGACAAAATTCACTCCAATCAAACTCTACTAGGCATACATGCCCCCAGACCTGACACAGAAACAAGAGAGAAAGAGCAATTCAAATTCACTGAATGCCGAGAAAATCACCCCCAAAGGACAACTACTAGGAACTCCCCAGCGGAGTCGCCAATTCTATTACAGAGAGAAATTCCTATGGTTTGAGGTACCACAGCAGACAGCTTTGACTCCAGAAATCAATATTTCCCAATATGCAATAGAAATAAAATGTCTAACACTAAAGGATCAGACCTCGTACCTTATTCCAGATGGTTGAAGTAGATCCCCATTGAGCTTTCCAATCTTCAGCTTGAATTGATATAATACTTCCTCAACAACAAGTAAACAATACAATCATACTATATATCATGGTGTTAGATCTATTCTAGCATATATAATCAATAATGTAAAAGCATTTGACATATTCCAATGGATACAATATTTAATCAAATACACATCATTGGACAAGAAAAGATATTTCCATTAATATAAATTAGAGATTACAAGATAGATACAACCTCTGATGGCACGTCTTCGAACAGGAGAAACTTAATCCCCCACTTGGGCCTCCACCACCTCAATCCTCCATCTCACGATAGCAAGCTCACTAGCAAAAGGCAAGCTTGGGAAGAACACAAAAGTGCTCCAAGGGACAAAGGGATGTAGAGTCAAGTACAAATTCTGGCAACAATGGACTATAGTTTCTTTGCTCTCAATCTCTCTATATTCCTTCAATGTACCAAGGGGTTCCTTATATAGCTTCACAAGGGATAATGAAGGGTCGAATCCGAGCGATCTGAAGGCATATGGAAGGCCAGGAGTCGAATGAGTTGGATCCATGTCAAGGAAAACTCCAAAATGATTTGGATTATGCACACATCCCGATGTACGCGGTTATAGGGGTCAAACCCGTGCATGTACGCGGTTATCAGGTAAAAAACCGCGTATATCATTTTTCATATAGTTTTAGGGATGATCAAGGAAACATCAAAGGCTAAAAGATAGTCCATGGGGTCTAAAGAGTCTGCAGTGGGACAGGGGAAGGCCATACAAAGTGTGATTCACCTAGAGTGGTGAAATCCACTATAACAGACATCGTCCCACAACCTGAGGTAAATTTTGAGTGTTAAAAAATTGGCACCATTTTCGGGGAACGAGAGTTCAAATCAGCCCTGGGAGAGATGAAAAGACTGCAAGATTCCAAGAAAGAAAGGATTTATGTGGGAAAAGAGATATTTCTACATTTGTAACAAGTTTCTACATTTGTGTTGGTGACTCCACATTCATTTTGAGCAATATTTCAAAAGGCATCCTGGCCTACAAGAGATCACACACATGAGATAATCCTAATACTGAAATTTTACAAGGTGTTGAAAATCCAAAAGTTTGTTTAGACACAGGGATGGAAAAAATAAAGCTATTACTTCTCAAACTGAAAGGTCTCTATTTCAAGAATATTTCTATAGTTTTTAAGATTTTGATTCAAAAGTAAATACTAGAAAAAATTTGTTAATATCTAAATCAAATTCATATTTAAAGAAGACAGAGATTGTCTGGTATGGAAGGTCTATTTACAATCAAGTACTTGGAGAAAGTTTTTCGGAAATGCAGGAAAGATGGCATGTCATTAAATCCCAAAAAATCTAATCTTGTATTGGAAGAAGGAAAATTGATAGGGCATATTATTTCGAAGGATGGTATAAAAATTGATCCAGAAAGAGTTGTGCAATTCTAAAGGTTGAGGATCCAAGGAGTAAAAAATAAGTACAGTCATTCATTGGTCAGGTAAATTTCATGAGGAGGTTTATTCCCAGTTTTGCTGAAATATTGAGGAATATTACCAATATACCGAAGAAGGAGAACAAGATAAAGTGATATAGGGGTATAGGTAATGCCTGATTTTTCTATGTCTCAATGGTACTCTGATATTGTATATGTTTTACAGAATTTACAAGCTCCAGCAAGGTTAATCCAAACAAGAGCAAGGTTTGTGAAGTTGAAACATGCCAAGTTTTTTATTCTAAATCAATACATATATTGGAAGGATCCTGGTGGTCTTCTACTAAATTTCCTTCTGGAGAATGAGACCCAACATACTATGAAGGAGTTTCACAAAGGAAATTGTGGTGGGAATCACTCATGGAAGGTGACATCAAATAAAATATTGAGATCTGGTTTTTACTGTCCCTCAATGTTTTTTGATGTTTATAAGGAGACCACTACATGCCACCAATGCAAATTTTTGATGGTAAGATGAAACTAGTTCCACTTCCTCTTAATCCAAACTCACTAGAGGCACATTTTCAGGAGTGGGGACTAGATTTCATTGGCCAAATAATCTAAATTCTTTAGGACAATATAGATGGAGTTTGACAGCAAGTGACTTCTTCACCAAATGGATTGAAAAAATACCTACAAGGAGAGCTACAGATGTAGTGATCATCGATATTCTTGAAAATAATATTTTGTCTAGGTTTGGTTGTCCTAGGAGGATTGTGACTGACAATGAAACCGATTTCAAATATAAGAAGATGATTAATTTATGTTACAAGTATCATATCATTTTTAATCATTCCACTGCTTACTATCCACAATGTAATGGACTCATAGAATCTTCTAACAAGAGCCAAGTAACAATAATCAATAAATTCTTAGAGGAGAACAAAAGGGATTCGAATACAAAGATGAAATATGATTTGTGGGATGATAGAATCAGCACATAAAGGGCAATTGGAATGTCACCATTCCAGTTAGTATATGGAGTTGAATTTCTTTTTCCAACATCATTGGGAGTGGCAGTCATGAAATTGTTGCAGGAGCAGGAGGATGAACCAACTCACTTGCAAAGAAGGATAAATAAAATCATAGAGTTGAATGAGATGAAGGAGAAAGCTTATGATAAAGTGAAAATACATCAGAAAAAAAATCAACAACACTTTTGATAGAAATGTTAAAGAAGAGGAGTTCTAGATTAATGATTTGGTTTTGAAGTGGGATGATCCTAGGGAAGAAAAGCATGGTAAGATAATGCATTCCAATCTCTTTCATGATGGAAGATAAATCTTGATATGTGCGAGGTAAAATATTTGATGGTGGTAACAAAAATTCAGCTATCAAGCTACATCAAATAAAAATAAAATAGAGTTAATATAATATATAAATAATATTAATGAAACACACTTCATCCATATTAATTTGAATTATGAATTAACAATACCATTATTATAGGAATAAAGATAAACTTTATCATGATGGTATATATGTGATGGATTATTTTACATACCTTAGCATCCATGTGATTGATATGTTTGAAAGACCATTCATAGCCTCCAAGTTCATTATCAACAATATAGGAGAGAGAAGCATTAGAGAAAATTTCAATTCAAAATAGGCCTTCCAAAAATAATACAAATTCCATGTCATCATGTATTAGCCAATCACAATGCTTTAAAATTCAAAAAGGGAGCACCTACTAAACAATTTTTTAATATAAATTTGGGGATATGTATCATTAAAAAAATTCTTTTTATGTCCGTATTTTTGACATATCTCCCTGTGTTTTTACTCAAATTTCGATCAGGAGAGCTCATTGGATGTAGAATTAAATTATGCATCCAACAAGTAACCACTTGGCATACTTTTTATGGGCCCCGCTACCCCAAAAATAAGAAATACCTGAGAAACATGATGATGATGTCATCATCACATTTTTTCAATTATTTCTTGTTTTTGGGGTAGAGGGGCCCGTCAAAAGTATGCCGAGTGGGTACTCGTTGGATACGGAATTTAATTCCACATATAATGAGCTCTCCTGATCGAAGTTTCAGTAAAAACACAGGGAGATATGTTGAAAATATGAACAAAAAAGTAATTTTTCTTTTCTTCCTCCAAAATTAAATAATTATTATTTTATTATTTTATTAATTTTCCTTAGGAGGCCCATTTTGAGTTGAAATATCCTCTAATGATTTGTTTTGGAGCCTTCATAAATGGGTTCGTATGCCTTATCGAGAAGAGGTATATCGTGAACATCATCAAATTCATCAATATTTTCATTATCATCGTCATCGTCATCGTCATCATCCATTCTAGCATTAAATGAATCATGGATCAATGTATTTGTACCATAATATTCAACTACGTTATCAGTATGATCATCGTCTTCAATATGATCATTCACATGTTCTATGTTAAGCATAGAAGCTCCATGATCCTCATGTACTTGTTCTGAAAGCACTTCCTCTGGTCGATATGCCGCACGATGTATTTCCTTTATAAATACATGAATACATCAATAGATATAAGTTAATATAGGAAATATTAAAATAATACATACATTTACTAAAGCAAAAAATATAAAAAACTTTATAATGCTAAACCTACAAATGGAAGATATTCATTCCCCCCTCAGCATGTCCATGTTCCCTACAAAGTTTTGTGGTTGTTGCAATCAATATTCTTCTCTTCTTAAATCCCCTGCATTGACTACATGGACAATAAAATTTCCCATCACCTCTTTGTTTCGCTGCATCCCATAGTCTAGCAAGGAATTGTTGATTTTGTTTGTTTGGATCAGGAGTATTGCTATTTGACATTTTTTCACAAAATTTGTGAATGAATACTATCAACAATATTAAAAAATCAAGTTCCACGCATCACAATTTTCTCAAACGGTGGTTTGTCAAAGAATTAAAAAATTCCCACAAACTCTCTATCGTAGAAAAAAAATTCCCCAAACCGGTTGTCGAAGAATAAAACAATTCCTCAAACCATCCCTTGAGGAATAAATAGTTTCCACAAGCCATCCATCGCTTCTATAGAAAACATGTCAGAATGTTTAAAAATGTTAATATTTATAATTTCACTGTCGTCGAATATACGATGATATGAACCTACTTATCGTTTGAAGTATTCCTTTATACTATGGGAAAAAAATAGCATGGGCTCGTTGAAATTTCGATGACCATCCCTTCACCACTCGTTGCTTAACTGACAAACATCCCTTCACTATTCATTGTAGATCCAACCAGCTATTGTCACTTAACTGACAAGAAGCCTCGTAAAAAAACCTACGAATATGAAAGTCAAAAAACTAGCGATGATGCAATACGATAAAAAGAAATCGGAAAAAACAGTGCTTTTCACCATTGTAATCTGACAAAAACATACTTTACATCAGATGTCATCGGATTTTGGTCTCAAATCCTATTGTGGGGATTCCAATTTGGAATTGTTTTATATAAATCACCTATAATAGCCAACATGACCAAGAAAACATCCTACCTATTTTTGCGACCCAGGAGTAGGAATATTTGCAATTACCTTTATCTTACCCGGATCTTCCTAGATTCATGCAGTAGAGATAAAATGCACAAGAACTATACCTTCACTCATCATCATATGACACTTTTCAGTGCTTAGTGATAGGTGGGTTTGTTCACAACGTTTGAGAACATTTTCCAACTTCCTTAGAGCTTCATCAAAACGGTTACTATGTGGAGTGAAATAATCCATAAAAACTTCCATGCATTCATTTACCATCTCAGAGAAAATCCGGATTACAGCTTGTTGAAATGTAGCTCGCGCATTATACAACCCAAAAGGAAGAACCCTCTATGCAAAGGTTCCCCAAGAACAAGTGAAGGTGGTTTTCTCTTGGTCTTCAGGGGAAATATGGATTTGGTTATAGCCATTAAAACCATCCAATAAATAAAAAAACTTTTTCCAGATAGGGTGTCTAAAACTTGATCGATAAAAGGAAAAGGGAAGTGGTATTTTTGTGTTTCTTTATCCAGTTCTCCATAATAAACAAAGATTCTCCATTTCCCAGATTTATTGGGTACAATATCTAGTGGGGAAACCCATTCATTTTCTGAAATGGGATAAATAAAACCCACCTCTAAAAGTTTCTAGATTTCTTCCTTCACAATGTCTCTCAAGTTCTCGTTCATTCTGTGTTGAAGTTGGCGTACAGAATTTGGATCATTCTGGATATAAGTATGGTGAGTACACAGTCCTGAGGGGATACCCCTCATATCTGTATATTCCTAAGTAAAGTCCCCCTTATCCTATTTCAACAGTGTAATGAAACGTTCCAATTCATCGGTTTTGAGGTTAGGATTAATGTTCAATGTTTTCCCTATCCTCAAATTGTACTGGAAAACTCTTTGAGTTATAAATTACTGGGATTATTTCAGTGTTACTCACAAAGGTTTCTTCTGTAAGTTCTTCATGTTCTTTTTATTTTAACGTGTTGTTCATGATCTGATATGCTTATCTAGTGATAGATGTAGGATTGCTAATAAAATTACACACGGTGTCATCTTAAGTTTTTGTTTTGAAGGTCAAGGCTTTACCAATTGTTAATAATGGATGAATATCTTCCTCTTCCTCCAAATCCAAACATAATGGAATTTCAGCATCTGAGCTAGGTATGGATGGAGGATATAAGTTCATTTTTTTTATATAAATTCGATAAAAAAATCATCATGGACCCTGATATACTATGCATCTCTTGTAGCTAGTATTTCACCCTAGCTACGTGCAGAAATGGATACCTTCCATCTATAGGATAGAAGGATAGGGTTTCTTTGGTGAAGCAAAAAAACCTGCAATAAACCTATTATAGGAATGAACAAATAACAACCCTAATGTCAACAAAAAACAAGCTTATAAGCAACTAGATTAAACAATAAGAAAGCATTGACACCATTATACCTATGCTCTTGTTGGAAGGTGAGCCACCATGCCCTAGCTCAAGGTGCTACCTCTCAATGGAATGGGGATTAGCTAATGCACCAAATGAAGCAAGTGGAGCAAGGAAGGTGTATGGCTTGAGAGAGATGGGTCTCAAGACACTCACATGGGAAGAGCAACAGTAGGAAAATGGGAATTCTTTTGAGAGTCACCCCCACCCTTGTATTTATATCCTTTTCTGAGTTTTTAGGGTTTTAAGCCCTTGGTCAAGGATTTAGCCCCTTTTTGGGATTTAGCCCCTTTTCTGCAATTCTTTAGCTCCTTTAGGGTTTTCAAGCTCCTTTTAGGGGTTTTAGCCCCTTTTTGGATGTTTTAGCCCTTTTGAGAGTTAGTTAGGCCTTTTTATGGGTTTTTAAGCTCTTTTTGGTGTTTTTGAGCCTTTACAAGGGAGTGGGAGTCAATGAGGGTAGTGAAATAGATGTCTTTGTGTGGTGTAGTTCATGTAGAGATAATTGGAATATATTTTGGGTTAACAGCTAGCCATGGTATTCCTAATATTAATGGGTGTCCCCCCGGCTGTGACTTGTGTTGTAAAACAACAAAGTCTACACAGTACACCCATGAGTCAACGGAGACTACTAAGTCATCTAGGATTCCTTCCGGTTTGGTAGTGGATCTATCAGCCATTTATAATATGGTTGGGGTAGGCCTTGTAGTGGGAATTTTTCCCCAACTACGTGCAAAAGAACCAACCTTAGCTCGTCTAGAGCATAAGTAAGAGTTCAACAATAAGAAAATAAACAATACAACAAAAGAAAATATTTTTAGGGTTTTCACATGTATATAAACTAATGCAAGAAATAAAAATAAACACACCTTTCAGAAAAATGGGCCACTGTATCCATCCTTGGAAGTGGTTCCGCAGCTCCATGGTTTGGGTCTCCATTCTCTTACACAACTGGTTTTCAAATGGGGGGAATGGATCCAAGTGGGTACAGAGTGAACTCAATGTACACAATGGGAAATGGCCTGGAAAAATAAGGAAAAGTATGTGATTTGATTGATGACAAAATGGAAAAAAGTAATCCAAAATTGTTTTGGGAGAGTCCTTCACAATGTATTTATAGTATGGTCTTAGGGTTTTTTGACCTACGATAATGATCCATGGCATTTTATTGTCCATGGTATTTATCTGGGGTTTTTGACTCATTCTCATTTTTAGGGTTTTTATCCCTTTTAGGAAGAGAGTGAGGATAAATCACAATAAATTCTCATCATCCCTTCATTTATGGGAAGGAATAATGATGTTTTGGACCATTTTTAGTGGAAATACAATTGTGAAGGTAAAAAAAGAAGGAAATAATGGTGGGAATATGATGTATGGTTATGGTTTAAACCATGGAGAGCTAGGTGAACACTTTTTTTATAATATATTTCCGCATGATGTGGGAGGGTAGGAGCTCATCGTATGGCCAATAGACATCATAGGATCATGGGAATAATGGTGACAAGAGTGGAGAGACTAGAGAGGACCGCGGAGGAGTGGAGCTTCCTTGTTCGAACTATAGTGGATTTTGTTTTTTTATTGGTTCTAAAAAATGGATGAGATACATAATGTGTGACATTTATATGGATGAGGAGGGAATACCCATGCTCATAACAACGTCAAAAGAATAAATAATGGGGATCAAGGCTCAAAATATGGGAGATGATTAATACATATACAAATGGTGACACATAATCGTGGCCTCAATGGGAGGGTGAATACAATGCTGATCTAAAGAACTGATACATAGGAACAATGACATTCTCATAGAATGCAATATCATCACAACTAATGCTTTCCTAGATATGGAGGTGTACATAACTGTAGGGACTCAATGACTAAGAGTCAGAATCTCTATGGTACAATATGTAGCATCAATTACTGGAGATATATGGAAGCATAACATTGGGAGCTTCTGAACACTATCGCCAATGCATCCCATAAAGCACAAGGGACATGAGATTGTATGGGTCCCACAATAGATTCAACAGTTTTCTATAGTCTGGTGACAACTGGGGTCTTCAACCAAATAATGAATGGACCGATACCTTGTATGAATCTCAATGGTGCGATGTTGTAGCTGAAGTCAAGCACATGAGACACAACCACCCTGAAATGCACTAATTACTCCTTCCAAGTGGTCCAAGGAACTCATCAATAAGGTGGATGAAACCAAGATACAAGGACCTCTATGTCTATCCTATGGAATAGATGTACTAATGTGAACAGAGGGAGACCTACAATTTTTCAAGGCAATGATGTTTCCTTGACTAGAAGCATGAGGGGGATAACCAACGATGTGGAGAAATCAAGGGGCTAACACACTGAATGGGGGAATAGGGGCAGGGGAGTATGAGGGACTTGAACTTCCTTTGTCTAGCATATAATGGAAGGGCTGATCTGGCATCAAATGAAATCGACTCATGGGAGAGGGATCATAGTTGTAATACTAGGAAGAGAACTGCAATGGGAAAGACTGAGGGAGGTAACTGGACTAGTGATATCTAGGGGATGCAAGGAAGACTCATCACAGAGTACTATGAACAAAGGTGACCCAATGGGGGAAAGATACCATAATGTGAGATCATATGTGGTGGCCCCAAAAGACACAGTTTGGTCCTTCTTCATAGTTTAAGGAGCACAAAGAAGGGATAGAAGTAAGCTCGATATGATATGATCTCATGGATTTTTAGCGATCCCGAGAAGCTAAATGCTTGATGGTGTTTTCATTTTTAGAGAGTCTGAAACAAGAAGAAGACTCCAATGGGGTGTTTTTTTCGTATGTAGTCTCCTAAGTCTAAAAAGGGATAAAAGTGTACAAAGGAGAGCTCTCCCAACCTTCGGGGGAAAGGAGACATCTTTACGGTAGGTAGTCCAACCAAGCCAAAACAAGTTAAACCTATATTGACTGAATGATTGTTCAAATACTTTTACGAGCATGAACAAAACCAATATTGCTCGGCGATCTTTTATTGATGAGAGGGACGAAAAAGAGATTAAAGAAAACCCATAATAATCTTTTTTGTAAGGTCCCAATGTCTGACAAAGCACAAAAGGATACAAAGGGAAACATTCCTAGATGGAATGTGCTAGGGTGGTCCTTTTCTTATGATAGTATATGTAGTCCAAAAATGAGGATAAACGAGGCCACATAGATGCCCTTTCAAATAATTTAACGAGCGTTAAAGTATGAAATCATGTTCAACAATATTTTCATTCTTTTATGAGTCATAAAAGAGATTAAAAGAAACTTTGTAATGTTCAATCAAGCAAGGAGGAAGTGTTCAATATGTTGAAAGAGGTTATGTTATGAACATGGATGATAGGAATAACTGAGGAACATTGATGGGTACTCCTTGTAGAACGATGCATGGTGGTAAAATAAGGTCAAGTTTGCAGAAAAGATGGAGCAGATGGCTCGTGGACATGCCAATACATACAAGTTGTGATTTGCTTGGTGGAACGCAAATCAAGGTGACTCCAGGAAATGGCCCAAAGAAAGTAGGGAGCGAGTCAGTATAGTATAGTTCATCTCTTCACTCAGGATATTTTTGCACAGTTGTTGCAACTTCCTATCCTCATAGAGGACCATCCATACATGGGAATGGACTACCAGGGAGACCTCGAGATACCTCGACCTCCAGTACTAGTTGAGGGACCTGAAATTATGCTCACATAGTGGTGTCTAGATCATACATGTAATAGATACTGGCAACATATGGTGTGCATGTGCATACATGGGACTACACCCTCCAATGGGGTACCAGCAATGCAGGGGTAGGGTGGATGGGTTAGATCCACCTGATCACGAGAACAATAGGAGGCAGAGTGCTACAATGGACTCACTATGGTAGGACGTGGGGATACTATGGGATGGGGTCAACAACTCATGGGAAAAATGATTTAAAACAAGAAAATAAAAACTATGATACAAATGTAGTCATTGTGGGTGACTTCAAGCATAGAAACTTTTGAGGTAGAGCCCATTGCAAGGATTATTTAAAAGGTGGAAATCAGAGTGAGCAAAGAGATATGCCCCCTTGCTGAGACATCAATGGATGGCATATGGGCCATACCAAATGGAATCAGACTTCCCTTTACCTAACTTATCATTGGATTGGTCGTAGACGAGGACGAGGTCACCCTCGCTAAAGGCGTGTGGATGGACATGGGAGTCATAATGGGACTTCGACCAAGTCTTAGCCACTTCAATCATTTGGAGAGTAGCATGAAGGTCCTCATTGGTCTGTTCAAGCATAGGTAGGTGTTGTTCTATTGGTGAAGTATCAGGTAGAAGTTTGATAGCAAGGTGGGGTGCTGGAATTTGGCATTCAATGGGAAGAACCAATTCCACAATGGGGACTAAGTGAAATGGTGTGAAACTGGTGGAAGTTTTAGAGATCTCTTTTTCATTGTGAAAGTGGTGGTGGGATATATCAAGTGGATATTCCATGGGAAAAGACACGAAAGGACTACTAGAAGTATAGATATTTTAAATGGTGTTAGTGGTGTCAAAGGATGAATTTGGAGGGTGTATCTCCTCAAGGATGGTGATGTCAGACTCACGAGAGTGCTTGCAAAGGTCACTAAGGAGTGACCTGTACTTAGGAATGTTTGGGAAATGGTGTGAATAATGACCATATAGGCCACAAACTACACATGGATGGTTGGTTCGAAATGATTTATTCTTAACCACTAGTGGATCTGGGATTGTGACTATTAGGGCATCGTCGATCTCGTCTGTAGTTTCCATGTGGGTCGGAAGGAGAGGAAACTTAGGACAAATTTGTGTCACATGTCCTTGGACCTCGCACAAAGAAAAAGTAGGAACTAGACACGATTTTGTCGTAGCTTTGGTCACCTTTCCCCCAACCTTATTTGGAGAAGAAGGGGCAGGGGTAGAGACAATAGTAGCATTTGGCAGAGAAGGAGGTGGGTGTGACATAGTATCAATAGGCTGGACGAGAGTCAAGATGACCTAGGGGATCAGGGATGGAGATTATGGATCAAGGTACAATACAAGAATTCCCAAAGTGAAATTAGGAAAGTTGAGAGTAGCCATGATGGGATTTCTCACAATGCCAGAAGGTTGAAAAAGGAAGGGAATCGTGTGGACTGAGAATGAACCCTAATAATTCCTGGAGGATTGTGGTTGGGGTTGCGACAGAGTTTGAGAGGTGTAGGTGGTGAGAATGAACCCTAATAATTCTAAACATTACCAGAATTTATAGTGCACAAATACGATATATAAGTCGACAAAGGTGTAGGTGGTAAGGACAAAAAGGTGTCCATCATGGGAGCGTTGGAAAACAATCCCAGGCCAATGAAAGAGAAGGATGGAATGGACACGCTATCGATGGTAGTGTCAATAAGGGGAAGGACTTCTTCTGGTGTGCCTGACCCCTTTGGATTATAGTACATCATCTTATTGATGATCACAATCTTCCCATAATGAGGGAACATAAAGAGTCGAAAGACAATAGAGGAAATGAATCACATTTCATACATGTAACTACGTCCTGGGAGGAGGTTGTAATCGAGTTGGGAATTGAAAACCTCAATGTCAATAAAAACTATTGTGCTGGATAACTCAATAGGGACATTTGTGAGAACACCCTGGGGCTGATCATAGTGGCCATCATAGGAGAAAAGAGCGGTGGTGGAAGGCTGAAGGGTGGGGAATCCTAGTTTCTTCCCTACAAAGGTTGAAATAACACAGGTGGAGGCCCCCTCATCCATGATGCATCCGATGGATCACCAAATTCTGGATTGTGACTAAAACTTGGATGGAAATAGATGATGTCATCATGGATTCTCCTTGATCCAGGTCGAAAGTGATCAAATTAGAATCAAAGGAATCTATGACACCTAGTGTGGATAACAATAATTTATGTTGCGAAGGAAATTTTTTGAGAACTTTCAGAGCGGACATGGGAGTGGGGGATTGGGCCAAGTCATCAACAATAGCGTAGTTAAGCACAACTCTAGAAGTGGTGTTATATGTGACATGATGCATAGGGAACTGCGGGACCTTGGAAGTCCCATTCTTAGGGGGGTCTCAGCAAGTGCATAGACATGTCAGGAGTGGTGGAGGTAGATGTCGCTGATAGGTCAATGGTTTCCGCAATGGAACCATACTAGTTACATCAAGTCTAGAAGTTGACATCGGATGATAACATCATGTGTTTATGGCCACCAAAATCAATGGGTTGGGCCGTAGTAGTGGTTATGGGATATTGTGGGGCCAAGGGATGGGTTTCCACCACTCTTTGGTGTGGTAGGGGGTTTTGAAGCACCATAGGTGTAGGACCTGGTGGTTCTAGATTTGGAAGAACTAGAGTAGCTGCATTAGGATCAGGTTGACTATCATTTTGGACTAGTTGTTGGAAATGAGTCAAGTGAGGACACCGATGAGTGTAATGGCCATAAGCGTAACAAATAACACATGAATGGTTAGTTTGCAACTACGGGTTCTTCCTAGTTTGAGTTGAACGTTGGGGATTCTATGCAGGTGGTTCGACACCATTATTATTCGAAGCATTGGCTAACTGGCCACCTCTTTGGGGATGGTTGTTGCCTCGATTCCTACCTCTCTTGGTCTTTCCCTTCCCTTGTTGGTTATTGGGGGTGGGTTAGTTAAGGAGGCTCTACTATGCATAGACCTTTCCCGTAGAAACAAAAGGAGTCAAGGCCGGAGCCGGAGTGGGATGCAGAGGTGGTGCAAAAGATACTGGAGTAGATAGTGGGGCTACAAAACAGTTGTTTGGCTAGTACATGAGTGTGCTAAAAAATTCGTTCCATTAATGAGAGGAGTTGGTGCGGAAGGCACGTAGGAAGGGGTGGATCTGTACTTGGCCATTATGCATGATTAATCAAGGGTGCAACCAGGTTGGGAAACACTATGGGTGTCTATGTTACCAGGATGTGGTTGCATCATTAGAGAGGACAAATAAAAATAAGGATGTTGGGTAATAGAGCCAATAACTCCATCGACAACATGAGATTTCCTTGCTGTATCTTGACATGAGGTATCAGCATGGGGAGCATTTGGTATGATGGTATACAAGTAACTGGACTAGGCATATAATAGATCAAACTGCTGAGCCTTAAGGATGGCTTCCTCTTCGGTTTACGGGCACTCAGATGCAATGTCCTTTAATATGGGGGGGGAGTAAGGTTTTGAGGAACCAATCTAGGAATATCATATTATATAACTGTATATTACATGAGCTATGACGATGATGCCATTCATGGATATGATCTATGATATGGGTAGTTTTTTTCTATCAACAGTATAATAAGTTATCCACTCCCTCATCATAATGGATGGGTAACTGAAAGTATTGAAGGAAAATCGAAGCTAAAGAGGATAAGTCAAGGTAGGTATCATTAGGTAGTTTAATGTACCACTTGACCACAACACTAGTGAGTGTGTGCTAAAACAATATTAACCATATGGAATCATCTACTTTGTTGTTAGATTAACACCATAGGTGGAATGACAAAATGTGATTTGAGGATCCTCTCGCATCTTACCCTCACACTTAGGGATGTATAAGGGGAGTTTGGTAGGAATAGGAGGCCATTGTGGGTGATGATGGGGGGTCATTGGTCAACCATGCCAAATCAAGAAGGTTGATACTATCCATAAAAGGGAGGCTAGAACCGATATTGGCTCAGGATTGACCAGCAATGGCCCTGATGGCAGCAGGAACATAGTTCCCATGCATGACTGGGGGTTGATAAGGTTGACTTTCGACCGTAAGAAATGTCACTAGTATGTTAGGAATAGTCAAAATCGACGTGGAAGGGACACTGTCCTGAGGTATAAATGGTAGAATGGTAGTAACAATGGTGGCTAGAATGGGACCACCACTAGTGGTTAGTGACCCAACATCAGTGTGTGCAGTGACAAGGGTCCCACTAGGACCAGGGCCTGTAGACCCAGTGGAAGGGATACATGTGATGATAGGTGGAATATGCATTAGCCCACTACTAGCAATCCCTCCTTGAAAAGGACCAGGACATGTACCACTCATGGGGCTTAATGGAGCAGTGAACAAGGTGGGTTTGGACTAATATGAATCTGAATCAGACTCATAGTTCATATGTGGCTTTGAAGGTGGTGAGCGATGTCGAATATGGATCTGATGGTGACACTACAAGGAACCGAACTGGGGGGGTGTTCCCGCTATTCTTATGTGAGTAGCGTGGTGTAGCTATGATGGCATGATGGAGTGTTATGTAATAAATGAAAACTCAAGACTATCGATTGTAGGCTCCAAAAAAAAAACTAAAACCAAGTTTGTAGAAGGACATCATATAAAATGGTGGCTCATAGGCCAACAACAATCTCTAAAACCAAAATGTGGCAATGGGTCTGAATAAGGAGATTCTATAATAAAGTGGCCAGAAATCCAACAAGAAACACTACCTATAAAAAAGGACTCACTAACCTATTAGTTATGAGTGCAAGAAAACTCCTAACTACAATCTGGAAGTCCCTCACAAATCGTATCCTCAGCATGGTGATGTAATCCGAGTTACACAATACGAAATGGAAGAACAATATAGGCTAAGATAATCCCACTATCGAGAAGGACCTCTAGATAAAAGAGCCATAGAAAACTGGCAACTAGGCTACCTTGTTCATGACAAGTTGGTTCGGTTTACTAGCGCTCAATCCCTTTGTCCCTCGGCCCCTGGCTGGGTGACATGAGGAGGACTATGAAGGGTTAGCCTTTAGTTCAAGATGGAGTACGATATTGCACCCTGAATTCTGGAACCCCTTCAGTTTTGGCCTACTCCTGGAGAGAAAGACGCCTTCCGATAAACTGGTTGTGACCATGTAAACAAGTATAAGAGGATTTTGACCACTAATGGACAAAAACTATGTCTCAAGACGTAAGTGATAGAGGGGTGTTGTTTGGATTCCTATCCCCAAAGTCCTATCTTAGCTACAATATTGTTTTGTCCTCAACTGAGGCTGCAATGTTGGTTTTATTTAAGTTATTTTTAAGGCTTGCTTGGGGTCATGAACCAAGCTTTTCACTTATATGGTGTGAAATGTGTGCAACTGATGTGTATACAAAACCCAGTAATCCACAGCGAAGATGTCCCAATATCACTATCAGGATGAAAATATAATGCAGATAAAAAGCTATAAGGAATAGTAAATATGCTACACAATAAAATTTTCTTCCAGAAATAAAATTTACTTGAAATAAATGAGCAATACAAGGAACTAATTACATGTATGAAACATACATGGTGTCTCAACCACAAATCTCAACTAGAACAACTCACAAACCAAGTAAGTGGGATCTCAAATTATACCAGGGGGCTGCAAAGGATCAGATCTGGATAGAAAATAGGTCAGAAAGGGGTTTGGCATAGATAGGGGCTCTGAAACATGGATTTCAAGCACAAAAATAGACTAAAGAACTGTAGATTGCACCTATCGGTAGAATAGGCTCGATCGAGGTCGCATGAAATAGAGAAATAGTTATGATCTAAGTAGAAAAATGGTCGATGGACTCAAGTCACGCAAAACAGAGGGTTAAGTGCAATAGGTCACTCGAAACCAAGTCATAGTAGTGGTTGGGGTCGCTCTGGAAGCAAGGACATGAGCGATCTAGTTTTTAAGATACATCTCTATTAATGGGGCTAAATGCATGACCTAGGTCATGATTATTGGGAAGAAAGGTGAGAATAGTTCATGTCTTTCAACCGGATAGATGCGACTTAGCCCGAACAAGAAAATTTTAAAAAAACAAAGAGCTGACTAGGGCTTGGGGAAGGAATTGACATAGTACTGGTTTGGATCTGCCACAAGGGGGTCATATCTATGATGAATGATGGCAAAATAGAAGAAAAAACCAATAGGAAACCGACAAAAACAAAGATCTAGATGGATCGACCAAGCGGAATCTCTAAAACTGTAGTCATGTGATTTCTTCCCAACTATGTGCAAAAGAACCAAACTTAGCTCGCCTAGAGCATAAGGAAGATTTCAACAATAATAAAAGAAAGAATACAACAAAATAAATATTTTTAGGGTTTTCACATGTATATAAACTAACTAATGCAAGAAATAAAAATAAACATACCTTTCTGAAAATACGGTTACCGTAGCTGTCCTTGGAAGTGGTTCTACAGCTCCACGGTTTGGGTCTCCAATAGCTTTCATAACTGGTTTGCAAATGGGGGGAACGGATCCAAGTGGGTATGGAGCAAACTCAAGGTACACCGTGGGAAATGACATGGAAAAATACGGAAGGAAAAGTATGTGATGTGACTGATGGAAAAATGGAAAAAAGTGATCCAAAAGTGTTCCAGAAGTGTTCCAAAAGTGTTTTGGGAGAGTCCTTCACAATGTATTTATAGTGTGGTCTTAAGTTTTTTGACCCATGGTAATGATGCATGGTATTTTATTTTATGTGGTATTTATATAGGGTTTTTTACTTATTCTCATTTTAATGGTTTTTATCCCTTTTTGGGAGAGAGTGAGGATAAATCACAATAAATTTTCATCATCCCTTCATTTATGGGAAAGAATAATGATGTTTTGGACCATTTTTAGTGGAAATACAATTGCGAAGGTAAAACATGAAGGAGATAATGGTGGGAATATGATGTATGGCTATGGTTTAGAGCATGGAGATCTAGGTGAATACATTTTTGTGTTAACATACCTGAGATCAGCGAGTCCCAATTTCTTTAGAGACTCAATGGTCATAACATTTATTGAAGCACCTAAATCAACCAAAACATTACGGATTTGGGTTTGCAGAATATATAATGTAACAGTGGGGTTACCTAGGTCATCGTATTTATCCAGTGGAGCTCTCCCCATCATAATTTTAGATAACTTCCCCACTACATGCACTGTAGGGGGGTCCTTAGGCTTCCTTCCTAGTTTTTTTACAACCAGGTCTCTAATAGTCTTGACATAGATAGATACATCATGTAGAGCTTTCAATACTGGAATTTCACATAAAAAAGTTTCAACTCTCTTAAAAGGTTGAAACTAGGTTGTTCCTGTTACCACCTAAGTTGTACTTAGTGGTTTTTATCAAGTGAGCCCGGTGAACCGGACAGGGCTAACTTGTTCGGACTTCAAAAAGACCTTTGGAAGTACTTCTGGGAAGTGCTTGTTGTACTATATCACATGTTCATACCCCATGAGGGAATTGTAATAAATGTTCTAGCATGATAGTGTCTGTAAAAGACTCGGTCTCTTAGACTTTATTTGTCAATCCGATCAGCCCAGGGTGTTTTTTCCCTTGGTTATTATTGGTTGTTGAACAAACGACTGATAATTTCTGAGTTTTTCACTCCATACCTCCAAAGTTGGGGTGGTCGTCTTGGAATTTAGGCCTATTGAAGTTATTAGAGACTATGTGTCAATGTATAAACATGCTAGACATCATTTTTGAGTCATATGAACATGTCTAAGTCCCCCTAGGTGTTTTTCAATTTCTCAATTTTTTAGTTTTTTTAGTGTTTTTTATTAAATTTTAATTTTTCCAAAACTTCGGCAATTTTTTAATAGTTTAATTGGAAAAATTGATTTTGTAATAAAAGTGGGCCAAATAACCAGTTGCAGTCATGTAGATGCTCATTTTCAAGCTAAGAGCACCATGTAAACCCATGGACCCGCTATTTCCTAGTTTTGAGTGATTTTCCATCACTCAGGTCAGAAAGCCCCAAAAATCAATTATTGATTATTTCAATTAATAAATTGATGAATAGTGGAGCAAATCCAAAAACAATAAATCAGTGGATTCTCAGCCGATTTGATTGAAATCAATCAGATCTGAAGCAAATTGACTGAATCTGACAAATCCTTGACTGAAGGAGGTGATCAAATCATATCAAGAGTTGATATTGAGCATCCTTTAAGGGGAATTTCGCCCTCCCTCTCTCCTCAACACGTTTTGGCTCATTTGGATGAGTTTTGGGCCGATGTGTCAATGTATGGGTTGATGTGTCAGCCAGATCAGGCCCCCGGTTGACAAGTAGGCTCAGTCCAGCTTCAGTTGTGCATTGATGAACTCTCCATCAGTTGATTTCACTTGATTCCATGAGGAATTTTTCCCCCCTGGGCTAGATGGCCTGCAAATTGTATATATCCTGTTGGAGGCTCCCTCTTCCAAGCTAGTTAGAGCTGGACTGAAGAGATTGCCATTGTAACTCTGTATTTGATCATTATTTGTGAATAAAGAAGCTTTGGAGGCTATACTGTGTGGTGCTTTTGATTGTGTGGATGCTCAGTGTTATGCTGCTGATGTGGTAGCTGCAACTTCTTGCCGAATGCTGTGTTGTTTCTGTGATCTGGATTCAAGGATTCAGTTGAATCTAGTAAAGGTATAAACTAGGAAAGCTAGATTGTTTAATCGTGTTTATCCATATGATGTATGCTCAAAAATCTTAGTTATATGTTTAAATAACGTTATTTCTGCATAATCTCTCATTTTTGCTGCTTTATACATCCATATCCAGATCTCACGAGGTTTGTGCAGGCTTGTGTTTTTTAGTTGCAGGTTCCCGATTGGATGAGGTTGTGGATCTAGATTGACTCCTTTCCTATCCAATAAGCTCAATATTCTGTCCCTCGGCACTCCATGTAAGGGCCTCCTTCCAGCTTGCTCTATTCAAGCAAACGATCTGACCTTCTCTCCTCTTCTTCTCATTTCTACAAAAAATCACCACTTTACCTGGTTACCTTTTCAGTTCATAGCTCTGATTTTATTTGGATCTGTTTCATCAAAGTAAAATATACATATATCTAATATTTCATAGCTCATATCCTAGATATTTCACTTTAAAAAGTATCATAAGCATCCCAGATCTAGTTGTAGGGAAATTGTCCTTTTTACATGAATTTGAAAGAAAAATTGTAGATCACATGCATTAGATTTCCTTTCACTGTTATAAATTTAAATATTCTGCAATATCAGTGCATTTTAATTGGCTGCACAAAAAGCAAGCCAATTTCCCAAGGAAAGCTTGCTTTCCTTGGTTCCTTTTTTGTCAGTTTAGCTAGTTTAATTTCATCATTTTTTTGAGATTTAATAGGCTGAACCAAAGGTACTCTTAAATTGATTTTGGGAATTTGTTATTATAACATTCTCTCTGTCCTTTATCAGGTCTGACAGAGAAGAAAGGAAGCTGCTGTCCAAAGTGTCTTTTGGAGCGCTCAAATCCCCCCAGGGGTCTCTCTTTTGTCACAAAATTCTTAAAATTTTTGTATAACTGTAAGATATTGGTTTCAGCCTATATAAGGACCAAGAAAGTTCTGATTTATCACTCCTTTGATATTTTAATCACTGTAATAAAATAATTCTTTGAATAGGCTCTTTCGAGCCCATTCCCCATCCCTCCTGAGGGGATTCGCATCGGTGCCATTTTCATCATTTTCTGCTTATTCCTTTTTCACTAGAATTGATCTGATTTGCAGGGTAGTATAATTGATCTTGTTGTTAATTCCATACTCCATATCTTACATTTCAAAGTAATCATAATACTTACCCCACGATTTCCCGAGTGACCCGCAAGGGGAAAGAGATTCGTGGTAGGATTAATCAGAAAACCAGATTTGTGTAGTTGTTTTATTTTTCATATTTTGTTTATCAGAAATTTAAAATTAACCCCTCCTTGATTCCTTGATTGAGATCCACTTGGATCGAAAGAGGTTCTTGGAGGCTTTTTTCTTTTAAACAAGAACACTTAGTTAAAACTTATTAAAATTTACAAGACTCCAGTGTGTATGCTCTGTACTTGGATGCGGTTCGTCCGATCAGTCAAGCTGTATCAAAATCACTTGGGTGACTAGCATAATTAGGACTCACTCTCCCTAATTTACAAACCATCAGGTGAAAATCCAACACCTTGATCAAACCTCTACGGTGGCAAAATACCCAAAGGAAGCGGGAACTTACTAAAAAGTGACCTCGGAGCGCCGATCTCTGTCACACCCTAATGGGTGTGTTACGAACAATAGCCCCAGAGACTCCATTGCATCCCACATATTCCTTATGGGTAGCCATAAAGGTTTTGTTTTGGACATACTCCAAGTACTCTCAGGTATATCTGGAGTCCCCCCTTAGCCTAATTTAATCAATTCATACTTCAATTTTAACTTAAAACATACCAAGATGCAATCATAAAACATTCACTCCAAACACATGCAAGCACACTGATCTCTTTGATTTGACTCCATTATTAAGGCACTGGTCATTTTTTTCTTCATATATATATTGTTTATCAGCGTTGTGCTTTCGTGTGTTATTTTCGTATCTTGTCATCTTCAATTATCTATAGTTAAAATATTCGAACTCCTAAGTAACTGATTCATTTTAGCATCACCACACTAAGTAATCATCCTTAGTAACTTAATAGGGTCTACCCCCCTTGGCTTCGTTGGGATTTGAGCCTAAACGGAGTCAAGAACAAGGTGACAGCCTTGACTTGAGACTTGCCCCCAAGGACACACCGAGTGGCTTGAATATTTCTGCCACGTGACCCAGGTGTGTGAAAAGGTGGCAACACTTTTTGGTGCCGTTGCCGGGGATAAATCTTTTTATTCTCGAGTACGAATTAGCTTAACTTTTTTCTAAACAACTAAAAAGATAAAAACTTTTGATTGATCAAGTCTTTAAAAAAAATTAAAAATTAAAACTCGATCCATCTGGCGACTCCACTGTCTAACATCCCTTCAAGAATTTCTACCCGAAGAAACCGCCGACAATTATTCAATCCTCTCCCTGATCCCGAAAGGTTTATTAGGGAAAGATTGAATAGGCGTACCTCTCGTAGAAACCTTGAAGATTTAGGAGACCAATCCCTCTCAGATATCCATCACATATTTGTAGAGAGTCATGTTCACTAATATCAAGAAATGATGGAATTTTACAAACCCCTTGACTTTTCTCAGATAGCAGGTAGTCCTCATTACATTCCGAATGATGCTATCAAGGATCTCCCCATGTTTCAGGGTAATGATGCCATCACTGCCAAGTCTCACCTCTGAAAGTTTGAAAAGTACTTATCTAGTTATTGCAATGATGTTTCCCATGACCATGATGATGTCAAAATGACGCTCTTTGCTTTATCCTTGGAAGATGGTGCGGAAGAATGGTACTTCGACCTAGATGATGGTTCATATAAAACTCTTAGTGAATTCCTAGAGGGTTTTAAGAAGAAATGGGGGGAAAAGAAAGAACAAAGACATCTACTTGCTGCCCTCCATAACATAAAGAGGATGGAGAGTGAAACCATTGATGAATTTAATACTAAGTTCAGGCATGTGGTTGCAGACCTCCCTAGAGAAATCAAGCCAAGGGATGCCTCCATCCTCATATATTACATCGAAGCTTTCACTGGTGATTTGAGGTACCAGTTAAGGGACAAAGAGCCAGCCGATCTAAAAACTGCTCAAGAATTGGCCGAGAAAATAGGCAAGAATATGTAGTCTTCAGGAAAATCCAACATTCCATGGTGTAGACCTTGTGAACAATTCCACCAAGAGAGCACTTGTTATGTGCAAATCAAGTCATGGAACATGGACTTCCCAAGGTCAGTAATAAGGAAACAAATTCAAGCGAGCCTGATCATATATACATAGTAGGCCAGGCCTACCCTTTGTTACCATCCAAACAGTACAAGCCTGAGGGTGAAACCATTGCAGAATCTTATAGTGAAACTTATGATGAAAACTGTAATATACATGATGGAAGTCCTATGTGTTCTCCATATAATGATGATGGTCTTGAAGGTTCACTACCTTGTGACCTTTTCTCTAAAGAAGATGAGTATGAAAATGAGGACAAGAATAGCTTGGAGCATGATACAAGTGACGAAGACTCCCTTATCCCTGACAAAGATGTTGATGAGGATTCCTAGACATTCATGGAAAATCCAGTCTATGACATGAATAAAGAGGAAAATAATGAACCAGAAACTTTTGATGGTTTTGTTGATGGCATATCTAAAGAAGAGAGCATGGACCATGTGGCCTTGGGAAACTTTGATATGAAAAAGGAGCATGTAGTTTATCCACATGATCAGTCTGAGACATATATCGATATCAGTAGTGAAGACAAAGAGAACTTGATATCGGAACCTGATATCAGCAATGGGGAATCCATCACATTTAAAATAGATGATGGTGATGACTATTGGGATTTTTGTGGATATCTTATTAAGAATCCTATCTATGTTATATCTAGCAAGGGGAGTGTCTGTTTAGATATTTGTGGAAGTCCAATCTACTATACTTCCATAGAGGGAAGCATGAAACTGGAGACCTTAGAAAATCCTAGTATGGAAAAGCAGCGTTCAAAACTCTTATATGATCATTCAGAGTCATATCATACAGAGCCGCACAAGAGTATCAGTAATGAAGACATGGAGAAGCAGTTTTGTGAAAAGACAGATGTGATGCAGTTATTAGAATATCAGTCTCAGCTATCATCTTCACATATAGAGTTTCCTCATGACTTGGAGCTGCTTGGGGCTTATACAGTGAATTATCATCCGGTAAGCCTTGATGATCAGTATGATGGTGTAGTCAATCTGCCTCATCATTCCAATTTGTACATCAACCCTATCCAGTCATGGATAGAAGCATCCTGCGCATGCACTTACCAGTTTGGGAGGAAGTTTGACGACATTATTCATGCCTATGATTTCCCATCCATCTTGCCCATTCTGAATCATCAGGCAGGTTTGCATTTTCTGAATAAAGTATCCTTACTTTGGCTGGTAACCAAAGACAAGGAAAAAAAAAATATGTCAATAAAATGCTTAGGTGGTTACATTGGATTTCTGATTACACTTAACCCTTTTTATATCATGCTTAGAGTAGGAAAATAAGCTCTTTGAAAGAGAGCATGTACTTTCTGCATTTCTATTTTTAGCTATAATAAAACTTTGCTTCTTTTAGTTAGTTACATCTATTTTATTTAAATAAATCAGCTTAATGGTTCATTTGGTTTTTCATAAAACTTCTGCTACTGAGGTTTTTCTTGTCAAGTTGAGATGTTTTTGCAGGGTATATAAACCAAAGATTCTGGTGTTCTCGTATCCTCTCCTTGCCTTAAAGACCAGATCGAGCACACGTCCCATAGTTGGAGCCAGAATGTTACCACCTAAGTTGTAATTAGTTGTTTTTATCAAGTGATCCTGGTGAACCGGACAGGGCTAACTTGTTCGGACTTCAAAAAGACCTTTGGAAGTACTTCTGGGAAGTGCTTGTTGTACTATATCACATGTTC